>ARYC01011992.1:0-12765 GCA_000711775.1 Oxytricha trifallax | reverse complement strand
CATGATTTTATTGATCTCAGAGACTGGAAAGTTCTTGACTGCTTTCTTCATTTTAACTTACTTCTAGACTTCAACTCTTAGAGAATCCACTGGGTTTCTTGATCTTCTCTTTTAGAGGAATCTATTCTCTGTAGGTTCATGAATAAAGACAAAAACTTTAATTGTGCTTTTTCTTTAAGTGCACTTTCAGGTCTCTAGTATGAGAATATGGCTTCTCACAGAACTCACAGACATACTTCCCATCTTTCTTTTAATGCTTGAGATATAACCTTGGCATATCGTTGTGTATATCTCTCACAAGTGTCTCTTATAAGTTGACTTGTAAGGGAAAACTTTATTGCATTCTTTGCATTAATAGTCAACTTTGGCTGTTATTTATTAATGTTCTATGGCGGGTTGTTTAACCTCCTCCTCAATATGCACAGCTTCTTTAATAACCTCCTACTTAACTTATATTTAAATCTCAAAGCTAGACTGGTCATAGTTGTCATAAGTAGGCTCCCACTGAGTACAAGTGTCTCTGGTCTCTACTTTTTTTGGTTGCTGGAATGATAATTTTGATTGATTTTACCCAAGTAATGGCGCTCTTCTCAGAAGGTTAGCGCTCATTTTAGTTTGCTGATATATTTTATTATAATAATGATAAAATATACCTAGATAAACTTTAATAGTAGAGTATAAGACACTCTGGTAGATTTTCGGCTGAGAGGTTAGAAAATTAAGTTACCATAAAAGACTGTAAGTTGACATATTTTATGAGAATTTTATTCGTTTTAGTAAATTAAAATACTCCTAATGAAGTTTTGTTTCTCTAGGAGTTCCTCCAAATCAAGTTTTGAACTTAATTTGGAGGTAAAGTTATTAAACATTTTTTAATTTAATATGCTCCTAATTAAGTTTTAACCTTAAATTTTAACTCCTAATAAAGTTTAAACTTAATTTGGAGGACCTCCTAAAATAATTAAACATTATTAGGAGCAATTTAATGGAGATAGAATGATAAAATTGGAAATCAATCTGTGAAACTTGGAGCAAGTTTTTCAATGCTTCTCCGCATATCTTTTCAAGGTTGACCTCCAGTAGGTCCTCCCTATTTAGTAGTAAGATTTTAATAAACTTAGAATGAATATCCATAATTTAAATTTCATAAACATTTCTAGAAAGAGGAAGCAAGATGGAGTCTATGAATGATTTAATGAAGAGAATTTAATCTCAAGATTTAATAGGAAAATTCAGAAGTAAAGAGGACCTTTATAGATTATTGGCGCGCGGGCGCGGGGGCGCGCCGGGCTATAGCGAGGTAAGTTCTTAAGTAAGATTAATAAATCCATTATAGTTGGATTGTTCTTGCCAACTAATGAGGGAACTTAAAATCTCATTCTTAAAAGCCTTACTGAGTGAAGAGAAAAAAGCTTTTAAGTCTAATGAAATTAGGATGATAGAGATACTTAACTACCCTGAAATTTCAGTAACAAACCTCTATGATGATGCTATGAGTGATCCAGATGTTGCTCTCTACCTTCCTTCAAAGTTGCAACTCTCTAATAAGCTGCCAGAGAGAAACTTCTTCTTTGGTGTCCTTGGAACTCTGAAACCTGAGTACTTAAATGAAGTTATTTAAGAAGCTCATAAGAAACGCTACAGTATCTCTCCTGAAGAAAAAGAGAAGCAAGGTATTAAAATTAGCGAGACCTGGCTCTAGGAACTTCAAAAGCATCCTTTCATCTCAAGTAAGCTTAGCCTTCTAACTTTTTAGAAAAACCTGGTACTGCTATATACTTGATGAAAGAGCGCAGCAAATTAAACAGAGAGAGAAAGTCTCAAGTAAAACATGAATTGAGTAAGAGACTCTTCTAAGATTTATAAAAGCCAGAAGAGATGAACATAGATGCGGGAGCTGTCACTAAGAGAAGAAACATAGGCCCAAGCAAGCCTTAAGAGGAAGAAAAGAAAGAGAAGCCAAATCCTTTTACAGGCAAATTTAATATGTGAGCTTATTCATTCGTTTAAATCTAAAACTTATTTATATACACAAAATCTCTCTTCTCTTGCGAATACTTTAGCTTTCTCATCGCTGAGTCTCTTAGCAGCACTCTTAATAAAATCGACTGTATCTATCTTCAAGTCATGCATCAAGTGATAGAGTAGGAGTTTCTTGTAGTGGACTTTCAATAACCCCCAATATAATTCAATTCCATTGAACTGAGGACTGTAGGGAACATTAAATAAAGGTGTTATATTTAGGCGTTCATATTCCTTCCTTGTGTCTTTAGTTTTATGGACAGATAAGTTATCTACAAACAGAATAATCTCTTAGTCGGCGTACTTATCTCTGAGTTATTGCAAAAATTTAATATATTATTCAGTCTTTATTGAGCAAGGTGGATAACATAAGTCTCGAGGCCACTATCTTCACTTATTCCACCGAGAATAGCATGAGTTTACACCTTGACCTTTTAGTAATATACTTCAATATTGCTATATCTTTTATACCAAGACCTTGATATGAAGGTATTAAACGTGAATACTGCCTCATCAGCGTGTATGAACTTAATGTTATTAGTAATAGCCCTCTGCATTTAATCGAATATATATTTTAAATTATCCTTATAAAATGGAACATTAAAATCAATCACTCTCTTAATGCGATTGACTGTCTTGTAAGATATTCCGTTCTTTTTATATATGTTAGCTATCGATTAAGCAGAGATATGAAGCTCAGGAAATTGGCGATGAAACATCACAGCTCTCTAGGCCAGAGAGAAGTGAGCCCAGTATTAAACAGTCTTATCATTAATAAGATAATCGAATGATGCTGCTAAAATTTAAGAGGTCTTTTAGGCTTAGAATTAAGTTGCTATTTCTTTAAATTCAATGCTAATAGACAGTGAGACCTCACAGTTGCCGGAGATTTATGGAGCAGTCTTGCTATAGATGTGTAATTAAGGATAGGTTTGAGTTGATCACTACAATCATCGCACCCATAACGCAACTTAAACAATAAATCTATATACTCAATGTCATAAACTGACCCCAAACCTCGCATATACTCACTTAAATTACTAACATTTAAACATTAAACCCCTACATAAACCCTATTAAAACCCTAATAAAGTATGCACTAATAGTCTACTTTTATCAATCAAAAACTCAATCAAACTACTGAAAGGGTTTTGGGGTTTTGATTAGTGTGCTTAACATTGCACTTTGGTAAACTTATAATTCTGAAAAGAATTGTCAAAATTTAACATAGACCCTCTAATCATAAATGATGAATTTTATGTGTGAACTAATTTCGGAATTTTGATTACACATGTAAATTAAATTAAAATTTTAACTATATATTAAATTAGTTTAAAAATTAACATGGAGTCAAACTAAAAATTATAAAATTAATGAATGTATAGATTATCAACCATACTAGAACTATCTTTAGATAAGAAGATATATTTAAAAAATATACTTATAAAAATTAAAAGAGTAAGATCTTTATTATAATGATTAATTATAGATTTATATTACTTAATATTAGTTATAGTCAAATAGTTTAAACAATATAATTAATCATATATTATGATAATTTTATCTGAACTTGAACGCATTGATCCAAGACTAATGCAAGTATATGTACCCATATGATAAAGTAACAAAAATAACATTTATATAACATAATTTTACTTAATAAATGGTAACTAACAATTTCAATCATCCTTTATAAGTCTATGAATTTTAAACTATTGCATTGCCATTATTATTGAAATATTCTCTAAAATTCAGATTTAAAAATATGAAATTCTTCAAAATTAAAATCGTCAATAAAAAAGTCAAATAACTATAATTTAATTTTCAAATATAAGGAATATTTTTAAAATAATTACAATACATTACAAAGTTATTAATTGGAGGTAAAAAATATATACAAACTATTACTGATTACAGAAAAAGAGTTAATTTTTGGATTAGATCGCTAAAATATATAATTAATAAATTATAAATGTGTATTTCTTTATTATATACCATTAAAATTTAAACAGTTTTTAATAAATGGGGTTTTATACAATTCTATTACTATGTCAAAGTTATTTATAAAAGATTTTTAAAAAAAACTACTGATAATTACTATATAAAAAAAAATATTATAAAATAAAGGGTAGGAATGTTTTTAGAAAATAAATTTTTATTTTTATAATAGTACCTGTTAAAATATGCAAAATTTAGAAGATTCATAAACGACAAATATACTATTTCATCAAGAATAATAGATTTAATTATTTATATATAGAAGATATATTGAAGAGTTTTTTCTTAAAATAAATAATAATTGGAAATATAAAAATTATTTGAATGAGGTTCCATATCTGGAAAAAAAATTCCAGATTTATAACTGGAATTCCAGATCTAAATCTGGAATAAATAATTTTTTTTTTGGTTCCAGATTTAAAACTGGAATTTTTTTTCCAGATCTGGAATTCAAACTGGAATTTAAAAAAATTCCAGGTATGTGGGGGGCATCCCATTCAGTTGCACCTAGTTAAAGTCTTCTTGGTTTCTTTTATTAGCTTTCAGATACTTTATTTCTCGCTTGAGATCTGAAAGTTTGTTATCCATTTCAGTTTTAACACCAGAAGATACAACTGACTCTATTTTCTGTTTGAGGGAAGAAATTTAAAGCTTTTGTTTGTTATTTTGACCTTGTAACCTTATCAATTAAGTATTCTTATCTATGAAAAAAGTTTAAAAGATAAATAATAGGATACCTTGCACATCAGGGTGAACTTAGCCAATGTCTCTATGAGTCATTACTGTATTTATTTTCCTCTGCTTTTCAACTTTCTGCTTAATTTATTGCTCTAGTTCAGCTATTATTTTGACCATTAGTTCATTTCCTTCCGTGTATTTTTATATGACCAAACTATAAATCAATTAAATTCCTTATATTTGTTTACTCTTTTATCTTATAGTTTTGCTGTTTAGAGTGATAACTGTTATCATAATCTCCGTTTGTGCTGATATTATTGTGATTTTGGTATTGTTAATGATTATACATTTCGGCTAGTGTGACAAACACTCACCCTCTAATGTGTACTTTTGAAAATGTATTCTGATAGAACTCGACCTCCTGAGTAAAGTTTTCTTAAGAACTAGTCGTACGCGGATAATAGTTTTTGAGATAACCCACTTCCTAAGTCAGAAAATCATATTTTAAATAATAAAATTTGGCTTAAAACTTTTTGACATAAATCTAAAAAAACATTTTATTTCCACTTTCTAATAATATTTTTGTCTTTTAATAAGTTATCATGATAGAATTCAACATTTATTCTCATATTTTAATTGAAGCAAATTCTTAATTTTTTTTTAGATATATCAAAATATTACAATTTTAGTTTATTACATATTTTTATATATCTATAAAAAAATTAAGAATTTGCTTCAATTAAAATATGAGAATAAATGTTGAATTCTATCATGATAACTTATTAAAAGACAAACATATTTTAGAAAGTGGAAAATAAGATGTTTTTTTAGATTTATGTCAAAAGATTTTAAGCCAAATTTTATTATTTTATATATGATTTTCTGACTTAGGAAGTGGGTTATCTCAAAAACTATTATCCGCGTACGACTAGTTCTTGAGAAAACTTTACTCAGGAGGTCGAGTTCTATCAGAATACATTTTCAAAAGTACACATTAGAGGGTGAGTGTTTGTCACACTAGCCTACATTTCTTCTTCAATTCGTTTCATTTCAATATCAACCTAGTCCATTTCTTGCTGATTTTAATTGTTTTTTGCATTAATTACTGAATAATTGGCTGTGCTATTGCTATATCTAGAGTCTATGAATAATTGTTAATGAAAAGGTCGATTTAATAAGTTACTGTTATTTCTAGCAAAAGATTGAGATTCCAGATGATTATTGCTTTCGTGCATATTGTGATTAGAGTAAAATTCATCACTTGGCTGAAAATTATTCTAATAAGATTGGGGAATATTTCCGCTTTTTGTAGTAAGTACAGGCAAAACTACAATATACGATTAAAAATGGATTTATTTAGTTACTATCTTGAATTGTCTTAGTTCCTTTTGGTATAGGATTAGTTGGAGTATGCAAATATGAACCTGCATTTTTCCTTACTTCAGTCATTATTTTAATTAATTTTATAAATTTTAAACAATAATTAATTATTGCGAGCTTATTGTCAAAAAGATTTAAATAAAGTAATCTAAATTGATTAGAATTATTGCAACCCTATACTTTACTGGATATAATAATTGAAGTAACTTTATCCTGACAAAAATGCTAGAATTCAACTTTTCTATATCAATATAGTGATAATTTGTGTTCATAGAATCATTCTTGAAATGGTCGAATGTGTTAGTCTCAAAATTTGAAGTCAAGTGAGAATCCGAGTGGTAGAGCAGATGATTTGTGCTCAGTGATCATTCTCTTGAGGTTGAAGCCTGTAACAACACCTACTGTCAAAACATTGTTTAGTCTGTGCTTTAGTGCAAGATCTACATAAGCGTTGTGGTTCACTTTGATCTTTCCTGAGGTCTCATCGTTGAACTTTTGAGCGTAGCCTAATCTGAATTCAACTACTTTCTTCTAGAAATCGAGAGTGTACTCAGTTCCAACAGTGTGAATGAGTGAGACGTTGTGGTGAAGATAGAAAAGAACCTTTCCAAGTTTAAGTTGATCTTTGGAGGTTGAATCGTGCTTGAGTCCAACAAAGGCGTTGTTAGCAACAGCCCATGAAAGACCGAAGTCGTATTTCTCAAGGTTTTGGCTCTTAGCGTCAAGAACTAAGTTATAACCAACAACGAGGTTTGGTCTGGCTAAATATGTCAAGTTCTTCTCGATTAAAAGGGTTTTCAAGTTAGCAAGAACCTTAAGCTTGAGATTTGAATTGTTTACTTCAACACCACTCTTCAAAACTGGCTCATTATCATTGAATAAGTATCATATATAAAAATAATTTTAATAAATGCAAGAAAATATGATTATATAAATATATTAAAATAAAATATAGCGTTAAGATTTAATTTTAATCACACTTATATTTAACTTTTATTTTAAAAATCAATTTTATTTGAGTAGCATGAGTTGGGACAGCTTGAACTTGTCCATTGAAAATATTAATACATATTCTAAGTGAATTTGAAAAAAATACTTATTTTAATTTAAATAAACTATATATATATATAAAAGTTTGATCGTGAAATTCATCTGCTCATAATGTATTTAGCGAACTCATCAATGAGTATTTGATCTTCAAAAACCAAGTCGCTGTCAGTGAGTATTTCTTCTACTTAATGCTCTAGCATCTTTTCTCCCATGTTCATCATATTGAATTTGAATTGCTCAACTGATAGTTTCATTTTTTCTTTTTCTTTGTCGTCACTTTGATCCACTAGCTCTTTCAAGTTTTCAATCATTTCTTCAAGAGTTTCCTGACTTTTTCCCTTTCTCGCTATCAGAGAAATTAATGAATTCTAGTCGAAACTGCCTGTGTTTTTAACTATTACTTGTAATATAGTAAAATGATGTGACAAACTCATCCAGATAAATTATAAATGTTATTGGGGTCAACGTCTCTCATCATTTCTACAACTTCTGCTTCAGAGGGATTTAAATAGAGTCCACGGACAATAGTGCCAAGCTCGCTTGTGTTAACATAGCCATCTGAGTTCTTATCAAAGAGCGTAAATATCTCACGGATCTCAGCGATCTAAACTTCATTGAGCATCTCAAATTTGCCACCTGCTTTTGCCATTTTGAATTATTTATTTCTAATTTATTATTATTCATTAAATTAACTATATTATAATTATAAATTACAAAACTTCATTATTGCAACTAAGTCATCTATACTCATATATAATCTTTACAATACTCATATGCAATACAAGCAATTAAATATACAACTGTATTACTTCTTAGAATATTCTCTTGCTAATCGTCTTATAGCAGGGTTTATCCTTTTCATTTTCAATACGAATATTCTATTATAAAAATAAGCAACATTATTTAAACAATAAATATTAAATAAATAAGAATAGTATCTCTCTTCTTTCCCATTTAATATTTTGAAGTAAGTACTCGAATAGCCTGACATGACTCCATCTGGCAGTCACTTGCAATACAGACTCCCACTCATAATTACCAGCCTAACTTAATTTATAGGGATCTGCATTATTGTTTAGTAGAAACTAAACTACATCTAAAACCAAATATTCAAATTACTAATCTAACATAGAAAAAAATAAAAATTAATTTAATATAACCCTATTTTAACTTTAAAAGTTAACTATTTATATCACTGAACTTTCTTTTTCACTTTAATCATTCATCAACTTCACAATTTCATTTGGAGTTGAGTTCCTATAAACTGTAATATGATTTCTAAATCTTAAGTTGAGTAAACATTTTGTACTTATTTTTTAAAATCCCAATTTAAATATCTTATGTAGTTTAAATTGCCATGTGAACATGCCACATATAAAGGAGTTTTCCTTTGATTATTAAGTCTATTAATGATTTAGCAACATTAAATGTCTGTCTTGTCACTTTCAGCAAGATCTTCTTTTCTAGTTTCTTAAAAAAACAATTTTATAACAAAAAAGATATAATGAATTTTATCAAGTTTATTCAATCTCTTTTTGTAAATTTTAAATACTCTATTCCCCACCAGAACTAATCCAATCAAAAAACCTATTTTACTATCGAATATCATCCAATGCAATTTTAACAGGGTTTCTCTTCCTCTGATTACCTTAATTAGCTATATTCGAGACATTACTATGCCTAGATGTATATTGCTTTAAGTTTTGTTCCAATTCATCTGGGTCTTAAATTTTCATTACAATATTCCTCCTCAGTAAATTAATGCCTTTTAGTACATTTTAGAGTTTGATCCAGTTCTTCTTGGCTCTGCTTACTTGGAAAAAAGATTTTGATTTTGTGCTTAAAATGCTATTGTTTTAAAACAATTACATCTAATCCTCTACAAGTGCCTTCATTTAAACAACTGACTAACGATTTGAAGTCTAGAATGATTTCTGTAAGCTCTAATGTTAATCATAATCTATGACATCATCGATATGATCCAAGATTAGATTAGTAGTGGTATCTTGAGATTTTATTAATTCATGAGATGATAAATCATTCATAGTAGCATTCATGAAATTGTTCATTAATTTCATAGGCTGGTTAATAACTAGTTTGTCTTATGTTACATCACTGAATAAATGCTAGGTTTAAATTTGTAAATTCGCTGCAGTTCGAAGTTATTATTAATCTATTTTATCTAAGGAACCTGAAACTGATAGCACTTTGCTTTAGTGATTCAGTGAATCCTAATCTATGTTTATTCTTACTACATTATTTTGAGATGGTTAAACAATCAAGTCATTCAAAATCCAATTCATAATAGAAATATTAATTTTTAGAGATAAAATAAAATTTGTATACAGAAGTTTAAATTTATAAGGGTCTTGTTTTACAAGTCAAAATAAAATTTATTTTAAAAGTTAATTTTTCATAATTGATAAGGTAGAAATTTAATTCAAATATTGAATTTTTTTGAATTTGAGATTGATAAATTATTACAAATTTTTTATTTATATATATTAAATTTAAAAGAATACTTAGATTCAAACCTTTATATGTAAAATAATGCTTCAATTATCTTTCTGTTTCATAAATGCTTAAAATTTAATCTTTTACTTTGTTCATCTAAAAAATAATACTCAATATCAAATAAATAATTACAAAAGGATAATCTATAATGAAATGCTACCATTATTTTTAATTAAATTTAATTAAATAGGTAATGATATTATATTCCTATAGTTATTTAAAAATATCAGCATAACATTAAATCTCCTCCAAACTATACATCTATTAATTTTTGATAATATTATGCTCTTATATAATTTTTTCTATTAAAATTTATTTTATTTTGATTTTTTATACTATGACTTCATATAACGAAATTTGATCAGTCATAACTCATGCATCAACCTATCATTCCTATATTCTTACTTTTTATATCCAATTCTATTTATTTTAACTTATTAACAATTTAATGCTATTCAATTAAATTATTTGAATGTGTAATAAAATTAGATTTAGAGTTTTGATTCTTAGCAAAGTTTTTAATCCTAAATTTACTATGATGCTTCTAATTATCATTTATATTGTTTAATCTACAAGAGCATATATTTGGTTCCCTACCTGCTCTATTTTAAATTTGATTTTCATTCAAGTTTAAACAATAATCACATTAATCACTCAGTTTAATTACTTATTGTTATTTGTTGACATTCTTTTTAGTTAATTGTTCTTATTATTACTCTTCTTATTATATTTATATATTTTATTAGTTATTGTTAAACCAATTATCTTTGGATTTCACTTAGCTATCTCTTAATACTGATTTTATTCTCATTTATTTGGAACTTTATATCAAATTCTACATTTTATCAGATTAAGGAGCATACACTCTTTAACTATATCTCCTGACTTCTTTTTCTGGGCTCCATCCATAGTCAGAACTGCTGTCTACTTCATTTTAAGGTTTTATATGATTTTGTAGTTAATTCGAGTTTTTATTTGAGAAATCTCCATGATATTTTTTAGAAGCAGCATCTAGTTAGTTCAATCGTATCTATTTTCGATCTTCAAGTTTTTAAATTAAAGTGGATGAACCATCTCTATTTAAAGTATGTTAAATTGTTTAATCATCATAATTGTTATTAATTGATCTCTTTACAGACATGATTTTAGAGTGATTGCTTTTCAAATTATTTAACAGTTTAGGGGTTGAAGTTTCATGCACCCCCAACATCAAAATTTATAATATTTTAATCCTTTATTAAAAACATATGTAATATTATTTCAAGGTTTATATTTATTAATTGTCTCATTATATTAATTCAAAATATTAAACATAATTATTAAATTACTTATTAATATTACTATGAAAAATATATCAATAGTTTTCTTGATAGATAAATTACAAATGTTAAAACTTGAAATTATTATAATAAAATTTATGATAAAGATATTGAGAATTTAAAACAAATATTTTTTTCAGTGGGTGGCAGGAAACTTACCTCCGCAATTTATCGAGACTAAGCTCACTCTTTAATTTATGGATGATGTCGTCTATTGAGTTTCTATCGTTTCTTTGTTGACTTTAAACTAAAATAAGAATAATAAATTATAATTGATAATTATCAGTAATTTTGTATTATATTTCCATCGCAGTGTCATCATAGATTAAGTTATCTTATATTTCCACAATAGATCTGCTAGTCCTCAAATAATTCAAAGTGTCTTTACTTTTCTATTTTTTATGCTAATTTATATCTTTCTCCTAAGATCTTTATGTTTATTTGTTGATTTTTAATGATTAAAATCAAATAAATTTAGCATATCACTGTTCATACTGAAAACAAATCATCAATCTTAGTCATGACGCAGACGTATCTGAGTGAGTTGATGTGGCAATTCCGTGACGTGGCAGTGATGAAGTAGAAAACTCTAAAAAAAAAAACTTCATCTTTCACATAATCTCCTCATGAATCGAAATCAAAACCCCAAAACCCCTTAATGAGGTTTATAAGTGCTTTGATTTGTAGGGAATTTGTTAGGGGTTGGGGTTATTAATAGGTTTTAATGTGAAATTTATAGTAAATGTATTTAATTTAATCACTCAAAATGCACTTTTGGATCATGTGGGAGATGTCTGAAGTTTATCTTACTTATCCACAACTCTATCTGCTCTATTGATATGTCTGATCTTGAGTTTTTTTTAATTATTATTTACTCTGCCATTTGTTTTATTGATTGAGATACTCTTGTTTTGTCAATAAATTGCTTTATTCTTTGTTTAGCATCCTTCTCGCATCTTGTAGAGTAGTATTCATTGCGAGGCATATCGCACTCTATTATTATTGCTGCTAAAGCCCACACATCCCATTATAAGTCTCCATCTCTCCGGTCTTCTCTTTCTGGATAGTAGCCTTGCGTTCCCATTACAGTTCCAAGCCTTGATACTTCCACTCTTTAGGCTCTGTTGAAATCGATTATTGCTACTATTACAGGTGAGAAGTTTATCATTTTATTTTCTGGCTTCAAATCTCTGTGAACAAACCCTAACTTATGAAGCTCTTTAATACCTATACGGTCTGAGTTGCTATTTATCCAAGTTACTTATGATTCCTTTGATCAGTTATGAAATCTCTTAGGGTCATTTCATAGATTGGAAGTCTGAAAGCAACATGATCCTTGGCAAGGAGAACAGCATCTAGCTTGATTAAGTAACTACATTCTTTAAACTTTGCTTGAGTGAGTACTTGATACCATTTGTAGACTCCATCTAATATTTATCATCACTTAAGAGATAGTTGAAGGGATACACCTTGTATGCGTATTGATGATTTGTTAACTTTCTTATCAAAGGAGTCTTCTAATATTAGGTGGCTTTAAAGAGAAGTATCTAGGTCAATTTAAGCAAGAACCGGTATTTTCTTGTATTGAATCTTGATCATAATTTTTGTTATTTCATAGGTCAGTTGGTTGCGTGCCTTCTTAACGTACTCTAACTCTCTTGCTTATTCAGGCACTACGACCTTAGAATGTTCCCTCGCTTTTCTTTTGTTGAGAAGCTTCAGCTCAACTTCATGATTCTCAACTTCTATATCTTTCTTGTGAGCTTTTAATAGATGCTTCTTCAAGTATCTTGTATGAGAGTAT
>ARYC01011991.1:0-14718 GCA_000711775.1 Oxytricha trifallax | reverse complement strand
TTATCCGATAAATTTTTTTTCCATAATTACGTATTTATTTTTTACGTAATTTTAAAAATCTGAAAATACGTAAAAATGAATTTTTAAAATTTTTAATTCTAAAATTACATTATTAACAAGACTTTGCTTTTCTAAGTAATTATTAAAAAATATTATGAATTTTATAATTTTCTTTATAAAAATTGTGAATTTAATTGATATTTACACTATATCACATTATAGTATATATCTATATA
Organism: Oxytricha trifallax; assembly: GCA_000711775.1. Taxonomy (NCBI): domain Eukaryota; phylum Ciliophora; class Spirotrichea; order Sporadotrichida; family Oxytrichidae; genus Oxytricha; species Oxytricha trifallax. The sequence goes on along the minus strand of ARYC01011991.1, from coordinate 14,482 downwards.
AGTAATATCTAAATCTTAAATCTTGAAAATAAACTATATTAATCACTTTAAAATACTATTGCTAAGTTTCATTTAAAATCGTATATTTAAATATTCTCGAATATTAAAAAAATAATTAAAATACCTTCGATTAGGATAAATGAATATGAAATAAAAATCGTTTAAGATATCAATTAGAGTGACATTAATTAACAATAAATCAATTCTTCGATATATCCGTAATTTTAACTCAATTTTACTAAAGTAATATTCCTTAATCAAACAAGAAAGTTTTCAATTTAACCATAAATTATAACTGATTAATTTAAAGAAACAAATCGTCTATTTTAAATTTAAAAAATTCTAGAAACAATTCTAGTAAGATAATTCATGAATTACAAAACTTAACCAATTTTTCCGTTGTACAAATCAATTTAATAATTAATTATTTTAAGATAAAGTTATATACTTCATAATTCTATTAATTTCTATATAGATATTCAATATATATTAAGCGAGTATAATCAAAATGTGGAGACTGTTAAATTAAAATCAAAAATGCAAACTAGTTGAAATATGATCAGAGCAAATTTGATTAGTATGATTCAAACAGCCATTAGTTTAAATGTTTTTTATAAATTTATTTATTATGCTTTAATTAATTAATCAAACATGAAAAAATGGAATTTTTGTTTATTTAATGTTTTCCAATTCATTTCTATTTTAGGAGTGACTTTATCCTATCTTCTGATTACTTTCATAGCAACCTTTTCTTGAGCTTTTTTCCTGAAAAAATTTAGATATCTTCAGGATATCTTCCTTGAGGTATCTTCAGGGTATCTTCCTATAAAAAAATTAAAAAAATTGGATTTTAAAGCAGCAATAGTAACAACAGTAGCAATAGCAATAATATTAGTAGAATCAGCAATAATAACAATAATATTAGCAATAATTACTCTTCTACTGAAATTTTAAGAATTTCAGAAATTAAAAATTGCTGGTTAAATTTTTCATACTTACTTCCATCTTTAACATCTTCTTCATCAAAGGAAAAGCAATTTTCATCAATTAAACCTAGAATTGGATTTTTTTGAAAAATCCTAGAAGAGTAATTATTGCTAATATTATTGTTATTATTGCTGATTCTACTAATATTATTGCTATTGCTACTGTTGTTACTATTGCTGCTTTAAAATCCAATTTTTTTAATTTTTTTATAGGAAGATACCCTGAAGATACCTCAAGGAAGATATCCTGAAGATATCTAAATTTTTTCAGGAAAAAAGCTCAAGAAAAGGTTGCTATGAAAGTAATCAGAAGATAGGATAAAGTCACTGCCTAAAATAGAAATGAATTGGAAAACATTAAATAAACAAAAATTCCATTTTTTCATGTTTGATTAATTAATTAAAGCATAATAAATAAATTTATAAAAAACATTTAAACTAATGGCTGTTTGAATCATACTAATCAAATTTGCTCTGATCATATTTCAACTAGTTTGCATTTTTGATTTTAATTTAACAGTCTCCACATTTTGATTATACTCGCTTAATAATATGTTTCCTTAATTAATCAATAAATTTTATACAATAATTAATTTGTTTGAAATATACTCTAAATGTATAATTTAATCTTTCTTTAGAAAATTAGTCAATTAAAATATTTAGTTCTAATGAATTTAAGTGTAAATATCTATTTAAATTTAAAAAATAAGGTTCAGAAAATTTTGTAGAGCTATTCCACCATAGCTCTTGGTTAAATTAATATAATCTTAAATCTGTTTGTAGTGAGTGTAAGATTAGATTCATTATTTCCTTAATGCTTTTAGAATGTTTATAATGATAGTATTTTATTTTATTTATTCATCATCAAATATTTTATAACGAATTTGAAATAGAATAATAATAATAAGTCAAAGAAGATATTTTCTAATTATTACTAGTTTAACTGATATTATTTTTTTAAAATAATTATTAATCCTTTTATATTTTTGTTACTAAAATATTAAGCTCGATTCATTTATAAATCTTAAGAACATTAAGGAACATAATAAGTCTATAAAAGATTTGAATCATAATCATTTTTAAATTAATAGCTAAAATTAGTCAAGTAATCTTCATTGAAGTTTAAAGAATTTGTGAATTCCTTAAAATTTATTAAGTTATTATTAATAAATATACAATTTTATGCACATCATTTAAATGTTAAGTAATTATTAATATTTAAAAAATAAAAAATATATTAAATGTAAAATATAAATGTAATTTTAAATTTAAAAGTAAAAATATAAAATAAAATTTATAATTCAATATATGATTATACATGGCAAAATATCTTAATAAAAATTGACTTAAAAAATTAATAAAATTCATTTTAACGTATTTTCAGATTTTTAAAATTACGTAAAAAAATAAATACGTAATTACGGAAAAAAAATTATCGGATAAAATTTTTTGCGTGTTTTTGGGGGTGATGCGGCCGGATTTAGAAATATTTTAAAACATAATTAATACAAATTAAAAGTTACTTTAAATTTAATAAAATGAAATGCAAGTCAAAATTTAAGAGATATAGGTTCATAATCATATCGATAAGATCATTCCCCTCATGATATTAACATCCCTTAAAACGCTACTTCAGCCACTATCCACACAATTTACAGACAGACTCTGCCCCAAAAGAACCAGCATAGATCTCTGAAAGAAAGAGTAATGGTAAATTTTGCGAATAGTAACTACGACAGCTAATAAAATATAAACTATCATGGAAGTTTTAACTAGAATGCTTAGCCTAATCCCATGCACAAGAGTATGTTCAAAGACAATTTAACTCAAAGAAGTTAAGATATTAGATAGAGAGAAAGCATCACTCTACCAGAGTTCAGTAAAAGCTTCTACAATTCAAACACAAAATCAACTATCATTAGAAATATCAGGAAAGATTAGGAGAAGCAATTCCAGCAGGAACTCGCTCAACGCTATAACTAAATCAAGAAGGAGACAAACTAGTAGGGGGACAAGATTTATCAAGATAGTAGAAACAATGTAAATCATGCTCGTACTATTAATGCCAATAATTCTAAGAAAAATCAGAGTGAAATTAATACTACAAAACTACTGTTGAACTACTAGCAAATGAAAAACAATCAACTTAGTGGCTAATCAAATTTATAATAGCAGTTAATCAGCAATGAGGGAATCAATTAAAATAGTTAAAACATGCAAGCTGATGGATCTTATAGTGATGCTTTAGTTGATAGCTAAGGAAAGAACTATTTTGGCAGGAGGTTCTAGTAAAATGATAACTCAAGCACTTAGAATAGCCATTCCAGTTCATTTAACAACAGCAAATAATCGCAATTAAAAAATGGGAATAATGGAAATGGGGTGTAGCTATCCAGAAACGAAAACTTAAAGCAGCTGTCTAGATCTATTAATTAACAAAAAAATTAGCATTAAAGTTTTGGAGTGAATAACAGTTAAGGCTTCAATCAACCCCAACAATAAAATAAAGGGAGTTATACCAACAGAAACCTTGTAAATAAAAAGACAAGTGACTAGAATAATAGCGTAAATCGATAATAAAATGTTAGTCCAGGCAAAAATGCTATGAAAGATTATCAAAATCAATAATAGCAAATGCCAAATATAAATTAAGCCAAAAATGGAGCATAATTCCAGACTCCAAATATTAAGTACTCTAAAAGCAATACTAAGCAAAGTAATAGTTAGTTTAAAAGTGACCACAAGAAAGATTTAAGTGAAGCAATAAACAAGAATAAATTTAATTGATAGAACTTTAAATCATATTCAATATTTAACTAATTAAAACATTTCATAATTAAATTATAAACTACTCAGTCACTCTCACTATCAAAATCATCATCTAAGTTAGTCTTAATTTTCTTAACATGCCACTCTCTCGCTCTGTCTTTATTAAGATTTACACTTTCTTTGATATACCCACCTTCTTGGAGAAGTTTATAGAAAGTAGTTGTCTTCCCTGCTTTCTTTTTACCTGAGTAATTGCTGTTGTTATTCATACTAATAGAGCTTAGTTATTTTGGCTATGAGGTAGTATCCTCCCCCCCCTAATGTATACTTTTCTTTTTGTAGTCTGATAGAGTTTTTGACGCTGAGTAATAGTAGCTGATAAACATGAAATGTGCGAGCAATAGTTTTGGAGGTATGGCCTCATCAAAGTCACTTTTTATATATAAAAATCATTATAAATTTTACAAAAAATTTCAAATTTTTCACAAAATTTAATTTCTCTAAAATTAACGATTTAAGCATTTTATCGCTATATTAACAAATTATGTCTAATTTATTATAATTTTATAAAGTGAACTTTTATAGTCTTTTTGAAAATTTTAAATTAAAGTTAAAATGATTTTTAAATCACTTTATATAATTATAATAAATTAGATATAATTTGTTAATATAGTTAAAAACTGCAAAAATCATTAATTTTAGAGAAATTAAATTTTGTGAAAAATTTGAAATTTTTTCTAAAATTTATAATGATTTTTATATATAATATGTGACTTTGATGAGGCCATAGCTCCAAAACTATTGCTCGCACATTCCATGTTCATCTGCTACTATTACTCGGCGTCAAAAACTCTATCAGACTACAAAAAGAAAAGTATACATTAGGGGGGGGGAGGATACTACCTCATAGCCGTTATTACTATTTTATTATTGGTGGGAAGTTTCACTTAATTTTCTTACATTTCAGTTATAAAATTCTATATTATTGAGTTATTTTAGCTGAATTGAGGGTCATCAAGTTAAGTTGGTGGTTTTGATAGTTTAAATTTCTTGTTATTTTTTAGAAATTTCTGAATTAGTGCTCAGTTTAAAAGATGATATTTGAGGTATGAATTAAGCATTACTAAAATTAGTTTCTTTGAGTGACTTCTGAAGTATCAGAGATAAACTCTATCGATTGCTATAGTTTTACATGAAATAAGGTAGGGAAGATTCTGGATCACCTCTTGCAGCATATCTACTGAATTATCTCCCCTTGCATTTGTTCGAAACGTGCCCTTGATTGTTGTAGGTTTTGTATAATTCTTCGGAATTAAATATTTTCCCACCTGATTCTAAAGCCTTCTTCTCATCAATTAAGAATTTTCTGGGTAGTGCTTTGTCAAACTGAATTGAATAGTTTCTTAATGCTAAATAAGCAATTAATTCTTACGTTTCTGTAAACACTTTGAGGTATCAAGAGGTGGCTCATAAATCTAAGACTGCATATACTTATAAGGCTTATTAGTCTCTTTTTCATCATCATGTGATAAAAATTTTGAGCTATCCTCTAGTACAAATTTGCTGACTAAGTAGTCACTCTTCCTCTGAAGTTACTTTGAAAAATCAATTGATTTCGGTCTCGCATTCTTTGAGAAAGCTAAACTGTCCAAGTTAAGATTCAAAAATCTATTATCATGAGGTTTATTTTGAGCTGCATACTGAACAAACTCTGGTCTCTTCTTACAAATCAAAATTAAGAAGACCAGTTGGCTTTGAGCTTAACTTGCTGTCCCCATTTTACCTCTAAGTAAAGTATGAAGTCTAACTAATATCCTTCATCATTTAAGCCATTTAATTAAGGCTTAATTTATTTGAGTGTGAATGTGAATTCATTCAACTGTGATAGTGAGAGCCAGCCATTTGATTTAGTTTAGAAGACTGTTCAAGTCTTAAGAGTTTTTGCATTGCAGGGTTTTCATAAGTTTGCTGTTATTGTTAATGCTACTCAGTCACGCTTTAAGAATGATTTATTGACTATAAAAATAGAGTATAATATTGTAATAATATATGAAATTTAATTGACTTGTTAAACCGATGTGATTAAGTCTGAGTTATCAAGTTCATCGATTGCTTTTAATCATAAATTTAATCTGCATTTCCTAAACCAGTTTAAGCTCGTTGTTGTTATTCCTGGATCTTCCTCTGTTTTTGCCTTGTCAAAATTATGTATAACTATATTTAATAAATTTGAGCTCCTCCCCTTATTCAAATGGGATAAGTGCGGTCTTGTTAGAAAAAAATGACTTTCAATCTATGAATTACAAATAATACTATAATAAAATATACCTTGGCTGTTGAAGATAAGGGAGAATTATTGTTGGTATTTGCTGCAGACGCATGCTTGTTTTTTGTCTGATAATTACTCTCATCTTAATTCATATTAATTATATTTGTGTTTTTATCTCATTTAGATTCAAGTATCATCCCAAAGCCCTTATCGAATTCTTCTTGGACCAGTTGGAAATCCTGTGTATAATTAATTTAGATTTATATATATAAGGAAATATAATTAATTACTTGAAGTTCTCTTTAGATTTCTATGAGTCTCTTCATCTTTGTGTTGTAATTCTTACTCATTCTTTTATTTACAATTAATATAATTAATAATTTTTAATATTAACATAATTTTGATACATTTATATAAGACTCACAGCTTAACCAATTGATTTTAAATATAATCAATCAATCAAGTTAACTATTTTTCAGGCTAAAATTATACTTAGTAAAATATCATTGTATTTATATCATTAATATATCAGTGTGGTTTATTATTTCTTTGCAGGAGGCTACTTTGCAGCAGGTTAAGGAGGTTACTATTGATATCATAATTAAAATACTGTGTAATTATTCATGTATTTTATATTATTTGTGCAATATTTTTATTAAGTTTGTGGCGGTTATTACCCTTGTTTACCAGCTGGTTATTGTTACTGCTACTGCCCTGGTTTGCCTGGTAGGGCATTTTTATTATTGGCAATGGCAGCTGGTGCGTTCTTTCCTGAAGTAATTGGTAGTGTGTTCTGCATGTGTTTCTATCTCTCCTATTCTTCCTGCAAACGTTTCGCTTATTCCTCTGCTTTTCTCTCTATTTAATCCATTTCCTGCCCAATTTAGAGTAACCGAAGAGCTGTGTACTGGAATATCTGGTCTACAGGAATACGCTTTGAAATCACTTCTGCCATCACAATTTAGAAAGCGAGAGATAGTCCACTGTCCCAGGTATTTCTCTAATATGACTGCCTATAAGGGAAGGATTACTAACTGAAGAGAGATCAGAATTAATTAAAACTTATAACCATAGATTGTATGTGGGAATAAAATGAAACTGATTTAGTTTGACTTACTTATCCTTGCCTCTTTCTCTGTTTTTATTCTTCCTCCAGTCGCTTCCTCTCTTCCTCTTCTCGCTCTAGTCTTTCCTCTTCTTCTTATCTTAACCTCATCTCTTCTTCATTCTTGGGATCTTGTTTAGGATCAGTTAAAAATGTGCTGGCTTGTCTTTAGATTAGCTTCTTATTTTTATCTTTCTGGGCTGATTACTGTCCTGGTTTTTCTTCTCAAATTATATTCATAATAGAATTGAGTCAGTCCAAATATATAAAATAATCAAAAACATATATATATATATATATATACAAGCAATAATTTTTAGGGTCAAGAGTTTGTTAAGCATTTTTACCTTGAGGCACAGCTTTCTTCTCTTCTTCCTATTTCTTTATATCTTCAGCTTCCTTCTTCTTAAGCTCTTCTTGTTGCTTCTTTGAATCTGGCTTTTTCGACATTAAATTATTTATTTGTCAATTTTATAATTTTATAATATTACAATTCTCTATATTTATGTATAAATTGCTGAGATATAATAATTTTAGTAATTTTATATAATAATATAGAAGAAAAGAAATAATGGGAAGATCAAGAAGTAAGTAATTCAAATTGGTTTATTTTCTAATTATAACTATAAAATATTATAGGCAGAGACAAAAGACGTAATTCAAGAGATGTTAATAAATATTAAAATCTTTGAATTTTCTCATAAAATAAGTAAAACACTTAAATAATAGATAGAAGTAAGGATAGAAGCACTAGAAGGGATGATAAGGATTCAAGAAGAAGAAAGGATGACTCCTCTCATAGATCCCATAGAGATAAAGACGATAAAAAGCACAGATCCAGCAGAGATGTAGATAAAGCTAGAGATGAATTGAGCAAGAGGAAAGACGATAAGAGAAGAACGAGCGATTCAAGGGAAGGAAGACGAAGAGATAAAGATCGTAAGGGCAAGAGAGATACATCAGAAGAGAAAAAGTACAGCAGGAGTGAAAAGAAGGATAGAAGAAATAAAGATGGAAATATGTCAAGCGATTCTCAAAAGTTAAGTCCTCTGGTTTCATCAAGCAGTAGCAACACACCTGAGAAATACAAAGGAAATGATATTCTTATCACAGAGGGATACAAGCTGTATCTTGAACGTAAAAAGCTAAGAAAATAAGAAGAAGAGAAGAAAGCAGCCGCTCTTTAAGATGGTATGGAGGGAGGCCTGAAACTCAGGAAAGTTGACTTAAAAGATTTTCCAAACTACAAAAGAAAGCTAGTTATTCAAAATTTACCGCCTGATATTACTGAGGAAGATGTTATGAACTATTTCTTCACAGTTATCTCTTCATTTAGCAAGGTGGAGTATCAAAAGAACCCAATTATGTCTGTGATTAAATACAGGGACTTGGGTTTTGTGACTTTGGAATTCAGAAAACGTGATGAATGAGAGATATGTTTAACTCTAGATGGTATTGAATATAGAACAGGCTATAAGATGCGCATAATGAGAGTAAAAAGATTCATAGATGATTGGAATGCGGACATTGACAAGGGCAAAAATCCTATTGAAGCTATGACTAGAGGGAAAGGGACATCTCTGTTTTCTACCGGTAATAATTAGTTCAAGGAGCCTGCTAAACCTGACCAAAAGTTAGGGAAGAAAGAAAAAGTGGAGGAGGTTGATAATAGACTTTATATGGGAAACATTCCTAATTCTATGAAGGATGAAGACGTTAAGAAAATAGTGGAATTAATATTTTTAGGCATATTAATTATATCTTTTTAATAAATATTATTATATTGAAGATTATAATTTCATAAATAGGTAATTCCCAATTAAATGATCTTTATATAAATAAATACTAGTCGTTTAAGAAAATGTGTGAATCATTCTGTAGATTGAAGGCATTCAACTAAGTGAAAGATCCATTGAACCCTGATCTAAACAAAGGCTATGCTTTCTTTGAAAATGTAGATGAAAGATCGATAGAAAAAGCAATTAAGTCACTTAATGGTCTAGATTTCAAAGAGAAAAAGTTGAAAGTTTAAAAAGCAAGTGCTCATTAAAAACCATCTTAAACACATATTCAAATTGGCATGTACAAGAACTCTAATTTTATATTCTTTAAATTATTATAAGAACGTTCCTGATGAAAAGAGATTTCCCATTCCTCTGTACGCTATGACTCCAAGTCGTGGAGTCCAAAGTATCAATATATTATCAGTCGAAGATCTTTTTGAAGAGGACGAGATTATTCATGTGAAAGATGATCTGCTTTAGGAATGGGAAAATTATGGAGAAATTATCAGCATTGAGATTCCTAAGCCAGACGAGGAGGGACATGCAACTTATGGAGTTGACAAAATCTTTGTCAAATTCAATCATATAGTGGCTGCTAAACAAGCTAGATACAAGCTTTCAGGAAGGAAATATAACGGAAGAACAGTGGTGGTTTCTTTTACCCTGAGCACTACTTCGACATCAAGGAGTTTTCAATTATATGACTAATTAATAACTTAATTTCTTTAATCATTTAACAGACTAAATAAATTTATGTGAAAACTATTATTATCTAAATTATTAAACTACTATCAAACAATAAATATTCAAACTTTAACATACTAATTGCAAAATTAGTCAATAAAGACCGAACCCTTCTTCACTCAATATAGCACTTATCAGTTTTTAGCTGAGCTTTTCCTTCGAGTCATACTCTGGTATGAGCTAGTGATTGAAGCATGTATGCGCAGTGGGTAGTCTGTCTGTATCTGGTCCTTGTCTCCCAACATAAATTGGTAGGGTTTTCAGGCCGCTTATTGGTGCTCTATCGCATCCGGTTGTAAATTGTAAGAACTGTTTTCTCTGAATGTCAGTCATATCATTCATGATTATTTCCCAAAGCCATTTACAAATCTACGACTCTTCTGTGTAGCCATCTACATATTAGGCTGCTTCTTTTAGATCTTCAAAGTTCAATGTTTTAGAGCCACAGACTAAGAGCTCTAGCTCTTCTGGTCTAAAAAGCTCAATAATATCAGTGCTGACCACTTTATAAAAGCCTCGTTTAAAAGCTTTGAATTGCTCTTCGCCATGCTGATTGAATATAAAGTCGATAAAAAGCATCACATTTTCATTTTTATTATCTTGATTTACATATACTTCAGCTCCTTCTGGTAGCAATTCATGCACTTAGGTTTCGCCAAAGACATCTAGTTCTACTGTGAAGTTTTAGTATAATTTTGATTCAAGATCTTGATCCTCAGATTTAAAATGTGCATAATACTTTAGCCTACTTGGGGATTCAATTCAATTAAGTCTTGAACTGTTGGCTGTATATCAAGTAACTTTTTGTAGCAAGCCATAGGCAAATGCAAATCGAGAATGTTTGAATTATATATTGCTAGTCCCATTAGTATTCCCATAAGTTCAAATTTTACATTACTTTCGAAAGTATTTCCATTAACCCAAAAGAGTCTTGTGTCTTCATGGTATTTAATCATATTGTATTGCTGGTCGAATAATTATCTGATCAATAATTAAAAGAATTCTTTTTACACTCCTCCTTCGTCTACTCCCAATTCATCAATAAATTTGACTCTTAATGGCATCCTAAAGTTGACGTCTTCTCTAATCAGTGAATTTAGAGTATCTTCTATAATTTACTCTCTGTGAACTTTCAAGTATAGATATGCAAAGTTTTAATCAAGCTAATTGAACAAGTTTACCACGACATTATTAATAAGCTCTTTATTGATTTCTTAATCCATTTTGCATCTACTGTCAATCATCAATATATCACTCTTGGCTTAAGTGTCCAGTATCCACTGGAAATAAATAAGTTACTATTTATGTTCCCAAAGCTTTCATTTTGATCTTTATACTGACTTTCTAGACTAACCACTCTTCATATTATTCTCCAAGGTTTATATTGAAATTGATTGCTTCATTATAGAACTCCTTGAAGTTGATCTACTTATCTTCCTCTCTTTTTTTGTTGGCTTTATAAAAGACATCAAGCACTTAAATTGCTTCCCAAATTGGAGATGTAAGATCCTCTGGATCAAATCCTTATGTGATAAATGTTTGCAGTTTTCTTACTAATTTCAGAAAGTTATTAGTAGAGAGTTGCATCAGATATCTCTCGAAATAATTACAAATCTCTCTTTTGCTTGTGATTAGAATTTCCATGTATAATATAGTACCATTTGACAAAATAATTCTAATAATGTGTGATTAATTTTAATAGATCAGATCTTGAAATTCTTCTCTATTTTCTCCAAAGTAATCGAACAGCATGTGTATAAGCATTCCTCTTAAAATGTAAGGCACTTTGATTTAATATTTGCACTCAATATCGTTGTCAAACCTTATGAAAGTTTCTAGACAGTTTTTTTAACTTTGTCAAGCTCTCCTCAAACATTTAAGTTAGAGTTGTCACCCCTTCTTAAATATCTTAGTTGCGTTCCTCTTCCTCTATGTCGTTCAAGATTTGGAAAAATTGCTCAACTAATTCTTCATCTAAGTTTAAATCGTAAACATATTCTAAACGATTAAACTAGAAACAATCATTGTTTAAGAAGTTTACTTGTTTTGACCGAAAGCATCTTCTTTTCCAATTAAACTAGGGTCTTTTAAGAAACTTAAGCAAAAAGCATATGGACAATTCACAAATTCCACCATGAAATTATAGTTTCTTATTTCGTTTAGGTTTTCTTTCTGCAAAGTTGGGCACATATCCTTCATGAAGTCATTGTCGCAAACAATTTACCAATATTCATACTTTTTATTATCATAATGTCTTTCAAGAGTTTATGGCACTAATATTCCTTATCGGAAGCAGGTTGCTTGAAATTTGGATTGCCTTTGCAAAATGTGTTTATGCAGATACTTCTCTTACAACCACTTTTCATTTGGCTTATAATTCTATAATGAAAAACTTAATAAACAAAGCCATTTATGTATTTTTGGTTATAAACGGTATGATTTTACCTATTCAGACAGAAAAATGGAATAATTTAGTAAAATCTCATTATTAATTAAATACTTACTTCTTCAGTGTTTCTTTGAATTTTTCATTTTATGTGAGTTCTTTTGCTTGGCCTGTTTGTGATAAATTTTGTTCTTTAAAGTTGTCTAGTGAGAGGCCTTCAAGAGCTGTGATATTAATACTTTCGAACTCATCATGGATGTTGTTAATTAAGCCATTATGATTGTTATTATTATTGCTCTACATTTCACTTTTACTATTGCAAATAAGTATAAATAAAATGCATATAATGGTATAAAATTAATCCAAATATTTTTAATTTTTAGCAATATTTTAAAATTTTATAATTTTTAATAATGTTTTTTCTTTTATTACCAACAGTGGAAGTTAATAATATGATTAATCTATCTGACAGAGAAATTAGGAAAGTAGTAAAATATAATAAATTTAAAACTATAATTAATTTAAAATATAAGTAATGAACATTATTTAAGCTTTCTTTAAGCATTAAATAAAATTATTAATTATTTAATTTTATATAATCCATGACATATAATAGGAAAAGTTAATTTGTCTTAGCCAAGGCCAAGTATGCGTCTTAAGAAACCTATTAGTTATAATTATGATATATTTAAATTATAATGCTAAATTCTTAACTTATTAACTAAGATTAAACAAAAAATATATCCTTTAAGGTTCCATCTTGAGATGGGGATGAACTTATTCCATTTAATAATTTTATTTAATAATGTTATTTTAAATAACATCAATCTATAATCCTCCATCTTCACAGTTTTTATATAAAACTTTGTAATTTTAGTTACTTTATATAATTAGGAGCATAGGTATTAATTTGAGTTATATACAATTATGAAAGTTTTCTGTAAATAATGAAAACTTACTTAAATTCTGATTTAATTTTTGGATTCATGAGTCTATTGCATATATCCTGATTGGCTTTCATTAGTATTGTATCTAATTATGTACTGATCAGATTTTAATTATTAATAATAAGGTAAGTTTAATTTATTTATAATAAAGAAAACTTAATGAAAATGGTTTGTATGCCTCCACATAAGAGGAATAATATGATGAATACAAGCAATAATTTGCTTTATACTTACATTACTTTATAGATATAGGAGATTTATGGTCGGAGCCAGGAGTCAGGCAAGAGAATTTCGGAGCCAGGAGTCAGGCAGAATACATAATATTTCTCATATTCATTTGGGCAAGTAAGCTTATTTCCTCGATTCTCCTATAAATCATCATTTTTTATCATTAAAATTTATAGGAACCTTACCAAACCTATGGTTCCTAGATTCATTGTCGATGGTAACTATGACAAATAAAGATTACTTATTGTATGTCATGAATGTAATCAAATGTTTTATATGTTTGTTAATTGTGCTTGGGATAATGAAATAATGTGGTTTGGGTTGTTTGCCATAACAGTTTTCGTGTTATCGATGATGACATATCAAATAGACAAAAGAAAGCAAGAGACTCTGCAGAAGAAAGTGGATGAGTTAAAACTCAATTAAAAGCAACAATAAAAACCAGAATAGAGCAAACAAGAAGAAAGTGCTATTCAATCGGATGTCAAGCAATCCTCTCCTGCAGCAACTACTAGCAAAATTATTTCTGAATCAGTCGTTGACGATAAATCAAGTGTCAGCGAGAAAGCAAAGAATGAGAAGCAAACAAAGTCACTGAAAGCTCAAGCTCAAAGACAGGAACAGTAAAAGGAGGAAATTGTGAAGGAGAGAAAGCCAAGTTTGGATGAACACAGAGTATTAAAGACTGATTTACTGATGAAGATGAGTCAAAATCATAGAATTGAAGAGGATCCTTAACAAGAGGATTAGTACACAAATAGAAATAGCCCAATAAAAGTTAATGGATAGCAGATCAATCAGAATGGAGGTAAAACTAATTGAAGAAACAAAATAATGCAAAGAGTAGTACTAAAGAACCAGAGTTAATGAAAGTCAATAAAGTTCCTGAAAACACTAAATTACAAAATGATAATGATTTCTAGCAAGTGACTTCAAACAAAGGAAAGAAGGGCAAGAAATAAGAATCTAATTAAAATCAAGGAAATGCATAAAACAAGTAAAGTTTAGTAAAGCAGTCAGAAGTTCAACAAACTTCCCCAATAAAGGAGGCAAAAAATGATTCTTGGAATGTAGCATTAGACAAGAAAAGATAATGAGTCATGCAAATATAACAAATTAGTTTATTTAATTCATAATTTAGAGCAAATAAGCAATTATTATTAATGTTAAGTTAATCACACGATCAGAAGACTCTTCCTGGATCTTCATCATCTTCAAAGTTAAATCCATTTATATCCTCTTCATCATACTATTGCTGATTTTA
>ARYC01011990.1:0-10795 GCA_000711775.1 Oxytricha trifallax | reverse complement strand
GGTTCATAATTCTAAATATTATTTGTAAATAACTAATAAGTCACCTTTTTATAAATTTAATATAGTCATTGTCTTCCTAAACCTATTCAAAAGCCTGATTCTATGGTTTGAAAACTATCCAGATACTAACCAGTAAATATTATTAAATTTTATAATAATTAGGCGTCTTAATACGCTAAATGTATGGTCATCTAAAGATCTAAGTTTTGATAGTCAACCTCTAAGTTTATGCATATAAGTTGCTAAATTGCAAAAATAAGACATATTTAGCCAGAGACCAGGCAAAAGAATTTCTGAGCCAGAAGTCTGCAAGTTTGTAATAATTTAACTCAATCTAGCGTTATTACATAGAGATGGACTATGTAAGTCTATCATAGTATTATATAGAATGAGTAAATGAATAAAAATGAGATTAAAACCATTTATTTTACAATGATTATAATTTAAAGATTTAAGAATAACTAAGGGTATAGGAATAACTTGCTTTGTAATTAATTTTAATATAAATATACTTACTTATTTTTATATTAAAAATGAGTCAAACTATACTATAATAATCGAATAAATTATAAACTTCAATGTCATTAAAGCTTAAGATCAACCTATTTTGGTTTTTAATTATGAATTATTATAATTTAGAATATTTTAATAAATAACAATTAATGACACCTCAGATGGGGCTAACAAAAATTTTTCTCTCTCAATTTTCATAATTTGAAGCTTTAAAAAAACAATAAGATGAGAATAAATTACTTGAAAAAAATTCAGCTAATACATTCTAGGGTTTACTTTTCGGGATGACTTAAGTTTATAATATGAGGAGTAGGTTGATTGATTACAAAACTCGTGTCTAGGAAAATTGATAATAACTTCAAAATAATTGCTTTTGATAAGCTTCAAGAGCCTGACTCTTGGCTCCTACCCAATATTAAATCTTATGATAAGTAAAGCAACTTTAGTGGATATAACAGTTAAAATTATTAGATTATCCAATCTTAAAAATAATTTTTAGCAAATGATTCCTATCATTGACCACACAGAACTAGAAAGTTTCCCATACTGCTAGTCCATACATGAAAACAAGCATGCCAATCATCATATCTGAGCATTTCACAGAGATCATTATGAATCAGAAAAGTATAAACTATAGATAGTTAGGAACACTTGTCCCTACTGTGACCAAATAAAAAAAACAAATTACTGCAAATGACTTATAGATAGGAACTTGAAAATTAATTAAAATGAAATGGTTTTAGTAATTAAAATAGATTAAGAGAGCTTAATAGGTATAAATATAAGAGCCCTACAATCATGCAAATTAGAATTCCAAGAAATGATAAATTAATATCAATAAATAAAAAAATTAAAAAATGACTTTTATGCTTCTCTTTGGGCCGAATATTTTTTATGATGACGTTAGGAACTTAGAAATATGGCAATAAATTAAAACTGATATTTCTATTGCGCAATGGTAAACTTTATGATGCAATGATGATAAACCAAAACCAACAATGGAGACTTAAGTAAAAATTTTGTGAAAAAATATTATGAGATCAAGAATTTTTAGAGATGCTCTAAGAGCAAAAAGTCTTGATATAAAGGATGGCAAATCAATTGAAAAAATTGGCAAAAATTCTTAGAGATCCATTGCTATAGAGAAGTTGATAGGTAAGAGTGTTTAAAATAGCTAATAATCGAGAACTGCACTATTGATAGGGTAGGTACATAGCCAGTGCACATGAAGAATGCATAATTTCAACTTAAGGGAATAACATACATGTTCTATTACATACAAGTTGATAGCGTGATGATGGCACACAATGGTAAATCACTCTTAGAAGCCAAAATAAATCTATGAAATTATTTAGAAAATGGTTCTAGATAAATTGAATTCGAGATTTTTTTTCTAGACAACACAATAAATATCCAGAATGGGAAAAGTTTGGTTATTAAGCAGGTAGTCTGGACCATAGCTAGTTTAGAGTGAATAGTAGAGTTTTGATTAATTTGCAAAAAAATATTAAATAATTTAAATGTTTTAAATAATCGTATGTTAAAAATAGATGAAAAAGTTTAAGAAATATATTTAGTTTGATCATTTAAGCATCTTAATTATAGAGCAAATTTTTTTTGAACAATCTAATTAAAGATACTTAATTTACTTTTATTCGCATTCAATTTTGTAACTTAGTAGCATTAGTTATTGTTTATAACTATTATTATTATTGCTATTAGTCTTCCATTTGTTATCTCAAAAATCTTTTCATTCGGCATGTCACCTTAGTCCTTCAATCTCCTTTGCTTCTTTGTCATAAAAATCTTTCCGAGCTCCTCCTTTGCTTCGTGAGATTACTCCACTGTATTGTTATTCTCTGATCTTTCTTTTAATGGTCTACCTTCAAGGCATCTGCCATCTCGTCTTGTCCCTTCTGATCCAGCTAAACTTCAATGCATGTGGCCTCAGGCAGGATATGATTTTGGCAGACGGCGGTAATGGCAACCCCCCTCGGTGAGAATTGTGTCCGACTTCACACTCTCCTTATTTCCCATCTGTCACTTTTCTCGCTCGTTTCACTCCGTGCTCTGTCGCATCTTCATAACGAACAGCCCACATTTGACGAGTTTCTCTGCTTCTCCTTGACTTTCTTATCAGCTGAAGGCTAGTTTCCACATTAGGCATCTTCGCCATTTTTGAACTTTTGGCAAATGAAGGAAGGGGTGAACTACCAAATGGGGGGCTGCCAGTGGTGCAACGCGATTCTTCAGGTTCTAATCTGCGGAGGTAGAGTCTCCGACTTAAACAAGTGTCTTAGTTTGTGAGATAATCGAAAGATCTTTATTTGGGGTGCCACCCTTTGACATTGAGCGAGCTTTCTGAGAAATATTTCCTTTATAATTGGAACGATGATGATGATCTCCCTAGACAATATATACGAATCCCATTTTGCGTACTGCCCTCTCCTCTAGTGGCTTGTTCTCTTTCCCACATGTGAGCGGTAGTATCCCCTTGCCGGATTCCCATCATATCTAGAGATATTAGTTAGAGTGCTTAAGGATTCAGTCAAAATATATGAAAAATCGTTAATATCTAAATTCTTGAAATACATAGATATTATTTAAAAAATCATTCCCCAAGCAATATTATAAATATTTTTAATAAATTTACTTGATTTTAATTTATATTTTTACTATTTGCGCCTATTTCTATTATATTAATAATATATAATTCTAACTTTATTTGTATTTAATGAATATATTTTTTATGTATAAAATTACTTTTTAACCAATATATAATGTAATTTATTCACTGTATTATTATTTTGTTTAATAATTCATTTTATGCATTGAATTCTTTTAATTTTAAAGATTTGTTACTTTTATTAGTAAATTATTTGAAAATTGTTCATGTTTATATTTATGAATAAATTAAAATTAATATAAATTAAAATCAAACTTCATTTCTTTTAACACTTTAAATTAAATATACTTAAATAAATTAATTAAAAATATAAATATAAATAATGGGCTCTAGCAGCAAAAACAAATAAGTTTATATAATTCAATTCAGATTAATGTATTAATTTATTTTTAAAAGAGTAGATCTCTAATAAATATTTTTAAAATGTTTAAAGTTTTTATATTATGTATTTCTTTATATTTAAGCATTTGTATATTCATGGTTTTTATACTATTTTGACTGATTACTAGGGAGGATCAGCCAAGTATTCTCTCTACACATCTCAATTGCTGAGAGGCTTGCTGGTTTCTTTGATTTTAAACATCTCTAAGCTATCCATAAGTTGCTTTAATCTTTAGAGTACCAGTGTATGAGTGAGTATCTAACTGCAAGTAACCGTTAGCATGAACCCCATCCAAGGGGGCACCGAATGTAAGCCTTTCTATAACTATACTCTATCAGTCTTGGCGTCTATACAAGCAGTCTCAGCGCAAATGGAGTTGCTTCATCATGCTCTTCTAATTCACAATGCATAATGGGCTACTTGAAAAACTTTATCACCATTCTTCTACTCTCTATAGAGCTCCAGTTGCGGTAGATATTGTAAGGGATGGTAGATTGATCTATGAACCATACAGAGGTAAAAAGCTATTTTGGCAACATTGGAATGTCTATATTTGCTAAGGCATTCAGTTCGGTAATTTCTACTTCTATGTCTCGACCATTTTCTTCCCATATACTGTAGCCTACTGGTTGACCCTACAGCCACGCCATGATTGGTGGTCACAGCTTAAGGCTAGCTCGAGTACTCTCCTGCCTTCCTATTCACTAGAGCTGTGTATGTTTTGTCACTTCAGTCGCCTTTTAAAGCTATTAGGAATAACTTTGAAGTTAAATTAATAATTTTAAATTGATTAAATACTTAACCTGTAGATTTGGTAGCTTTCTGTTTTGAGAATACCCTCTATATTGATAAATAAGTACCTCGTGATTAAAATGAAAAGTTACCAAATATTTATAATAATTTCAGAAGGAAAAAAAATTCAAATTCAAATTTAAATCTAAATTAAACTATCATCAATTCCAATTCAAAAAAATTAACTCTTTTATTATTATTTATATCTAGACCTTAGAACAAGAGATAAAATAACTTAAATTTTATGCTAAAAGGTTCAGGTTTAAACTTATCATTTACATGGTGGAATAAGGGAAGATAATGAATTTGAAACTTATGTTAACAACCCTAGCTCTATAAAGACTGATTGATGCATAGAATTCTAACATTAATTCAGAGATAAGCCCGCAAACAAAGTGAATATTCTATTTTTATATATTTTATAAAACACAATAACTGTATTTAATGATCCCTATAGTCAAAAATTAAATGAAATGAAGTTAAATTGGGGATTAATTAAATGCCATTGTAAGAAACTTCTGATATATCATTTGATGCACAATAGTTAACCCGAATTTTATTATGAGTATTACTAAAAGAATCATATGAAATTGCAAATATTTATGCAAAAGAAGATATTTGGCATATAATAATAAGTTTTAGATTTTAACGAATAAAAAATTTCACATTTTAGAATGAGCATTTAAAGGAATTTGCATCTATCTTTTCCCCTTTTACGGATTACTTTCTGAATAAATAATAATTTTTAAAACCTAATCATTTAGCAGACCATAAAATTGAATAAATCATAAGCTTGATCTGAAAAATGAAGTTTATAAAATTGTTTTAATTTTAATAAGTACTGGGTAATGTTTGAGTAAATATGACAATAATTTACTTTTAAAATGCATTGAAACAATAATCCCTGAATAAGCCCTTTGGAAACCCTAATATAGTATGCATGTATTGTATATAAATTATTGATTAAAAAAACTCAATCATACTACTGAAGGGATTTTATGATTTTAAATGCGATCTGAGAATTACGATACAATCTAAGCAATATGCAACAAGTCAAATAATAGTAACCATTATTTATGTACTCCCTATAAAATGAAAGCGAGAATGATTTATTACACCAATAATGAATGTTGGAAAAATAAGAGAATGTTTATAAAATTTGGGCAGAATAATGCCACGGCAAGAATAAAATATTGATGGAAGCTGTATAATTCAAAATAATTGGTTGAAGATAAGGTGAAATAACTAAACGAACTGAAAATATAACTTCTTTAACTTTGTCTTAATTCAAAGAGATTAAATTCTTCTTGATAAATTATGAAAACATACATTTCTAATTGCAAAGAGAAGAGAAAGTAATGAAACAATCACTGAACAAGATCCTCATGAAGTAATTTAATTGTTAAATGTTAGATAGACGTTAAGAATAAAGATAATAATTTAATACTGATAGATCCAAAGCTTAGATTTTCCTAAATTTTCAAGAAGATTCTCCATTTATTGAAGATTAAAATATAAATATCATTAGAGATTTCTTCAATGAAAAGTAAGAAAAAATTGAATTGGAATTACAATTTCATTCTTGCTGAGCAATAAAACATAAATAATGAGTAAATAAATAATATCAATTAATTTTGACATATCACTGTTTAATTCTAAAATCAAACCATCAATCTTAGTCGTTACGTTGACTTATCTGAGTGAATTGACGTGGCAATCCAAACAGAAATAATAAATCCAGAAAATTAAAAAAAAGAGAATTATAACTGAAGCTAAAGCAGAATAAATCAAGGAATAATCCGTATAATAAAGCCTCGAATAAGCCACTTAACCAATTAATGGTAATAAAAAGACATGCAGTAAGTTCCTGGTGTTATAAAACTTAAGTAATTATCATTAGTTGTTTCTAGAAATGTTACTGTGTATTTCTAATTATATCTAAAATAAATTAAAATGTTTCATGAATAAAAAGGAAATTAAGATTTTAATCATAATTATGATAAGAGAAATTTGAACACAAAAAGATGAAATAGCAATTTAAATATGAATCATAACTACAATTAAAAGAATTAATAAGGGAAAATCGTTTAATAATTCGAAAATTAAATGAATAATTAACAATTTATTGATGTATAGTTATTGATTATTATTTTAATATAATTAAAAAACACTCAATCTCAAAAGTATTTTGATTTTGAGATATAAAATGATAAGTAATAACTAACTATACATCAATAAATTGTTGATTATTCATTTAATTTTTGATTTATTAAACGATTTTTACTCAATCTATAAATTTGAACCGTAAATACAGTATGTCTAAATACATTGAGAATTCGAATAACTTAAAAGGCAAAAATAAGGTCAAATCAGATAAATACTGAATAGAGTGTGAAACTAAGAAAATAACTAATGCTAATTAACTCAGTAATGTTGACAAAAAGAATTCATGCCTAAAACAGCACTGGCAAAAACACTATTAACAAAGGATTTTTAGAAAAATAGATGGAATTCAAGATATTCTAAATTTGATAAAGCCCTTTAGTGAATTAAGAATAAAGTTATGAAGATACAAACAATCAAAATAACATAATTATTATTATTGGAGTAAATCAAATATAATAAAACTGAAATAAAATTTACACGCTTTGATTGGTTTATTACTCAGAAAAAATTAATCAAGATAATTCTTTTAATAATTAACTTAATTATATTTTATTTTCTCTTATCCCTTAATTTTCATTCTTGATTGATTATTGGGACTGTAAATAAAAAATAAATAAAATTTTCTATTATTTATTGTAATACTAATCGTCAATATTTATCTTGATTTTACAACACCGAATTATTTATCGGCATGCATTTATAAAAACTCATATCTATTACTATGTTATTGTGCTAGCTAAATATTGTTATTATTAATTTAAATGTTGTTTTTAAAATCTCATCTAGGCTTCTTGCGTAATGCTGTAATACATCTTCGATCTCGTCTTAACTTTATAAAATATCAAAAAGCATATATCCTATATTATTTATAATAATTGGAGTGATTAATGATTAGTATAATTACAGCAAAAATAAAGTAATTCATAAATTACAATGTCTTTACTTAGAAATAAATTTTATGAGTAAATAATTTTTAATAATTCAATACATTATAGGAATCTAAATTCATAAAAATGTATTATATAATTTTGAATTGTCTTTCTAAGAGCTTTCAATCTGATTCATTTGTCATAAATATCTTTAAGTATTTCAATGCTTTATCAATAATTTTGATACAATTTATCTTTCTATATCCAAGAATCGAACTCTCGCAAAAATTTAGCAATATTTTTTTATAGGATCGCTGTTAAAATTATAGATAAATATCAATAATTTAGTTCGATTGAAATCTAAGTGTTCAATCAAATTCTATAATAACTATGAATTTAATGTCGGTTTTCCTCTTCTCTTTGAGTTATACTAATCATATTTAGTGGTTTCAAATCTCTATTTTGTGCTAATTTATAATGCGGTTATTTTTAATTTTCTGCTTTAAAAAATTGATGTTATGATTGCTAATAGTAATCGCCAGATTTTATTGATAATTTTGTCAGGTTCTATTACCTTATTTATATAAAATCTCATTGAATGAAATTTAAAAATGGATAGGGAATGAATATAAATGCTTAAATAATAAACATTAAATACATTTTATCAAATTATAGAGATATAAATAACATAACAGAGTTTGCTTTTCACTCCTAGAAAGAGTGAATCTATAAGCTATCTAATTCAACATGAATATTAGTAATAATAAAATTAAAATGAACCCAAGTAATCTAAACTGTAATTTAGAATGAGTGCTTCATTACAACTTTAGGTGAACTAGATGTCTTTCAATAATACAAACAAGAAAAAAAATAAAACAATCAAAACCCCAAAACCTCATAATGAGGTTTATAAGTTCTTTGATTTGTAAAGTATAGTTGGGGTTAGTAGGGTATTTAGGCCAATTTGCAAAATGAGAAATAAGAATTAGCGAAATTTAGGGTTTATTTATGATGAGAAATATTTAGATTTACTGTTGCAGCTTTGGTATGCAATGAATATTGATATAGACTAAGTCAAACCAGTAATGAATAATGCAGCTATAGCAAAGCTTCCGTGCTAAAGTGCCTTAAAAGTTAGGTATCACTGCATGTTAGCTGTTTAGCGTTTTTATTCTGGTACTTGAAAACATCCAGTAAGGAAATAAAAGTTCACTCAGTCCAATATTGAATACCTCTGTGATTCTAAGACTTTAAAGTATTGGGCACACTTCCCACTTGACTAGCGAGCTGTGATGCTTCATCGCAAGTTTCCTGACATGCGTATCTCTCCTTAGACTATAGCCAATATTTATAGAAGAAATGGTATTACTTTCAAGATTGTCAGCAGAGTGAAGAGAGTGATTGATTTTATAGTGCCATTTTATAGTAATAATTTAAACTATATATATGATTAAATGGAGAGAGCTATTACTAATAACATCAAGTTCATACACGCTGATGAAGCTGTATTTACCTTTATTAATAAGTCATGGTACAAGAAGTATGATATCATAGAAGTTTATGACTAGAAAGTAAAGGTAGTCGTCCATGCAATTTTAGCTGTTATTATCAAATATTCAGGCTTAGAAATTTATGTCATTCATCCTTGCTCTATTAAGCGAGAGTAGTATATAGAATTCATACACAAGCTCAGAGAGAAGTTTAGCAACCAAGTTTTCATCCTGTTTGTTGATAACCTCTCAGTCCATAAAACTAAGGAGTCTAAGAAAGCTTATGAAGACCTAAACATAACTCATTTTTACAACGTTCCTAATATCCCTTAATTTAATGGATTAGAATTCTACTAGAGTTAAATCAAGACTCATTACAAGAAGCTGTTGCTTTATCATCTTATGCAATGCTTGCCTATAGATAGAGTAAACTATATTCAAAGTAGCTGTAAGAGATTGAGCGTAGATAAGACAAAAATTTATGCGAGAAAGGGAAGAATGAATTTTTATAAATAAGTTATAGATTTAAACAATTGAATATATTCACATATTAAATTGGCCCATAAATGCGTTTGGCTTCTCTTTCTTCTCTTCTTCTTAAGGCTTGCTTGGGTCAATATTTCTTCTCTTAGTGCCAGCTCCTGAATCTATGTTCATTTTTTATCTGGCTTTTAAACATCTTTAAGAAGTCTCCTGCTCACATCATGAATAGTCTATCTTTCACTCTCTGTGAACCTTCGAATCCTCCTTCATTTGGAATTTACCAGTTCCAGGTTTCCCAAAAAAGTTAAGAATCAAAGCTTACTAGAGAGGAATGGATGCTTCTTTAGGTCTGATAGCCAGGTCTCGCTTATTAGTATGCCTTGCTTCTTTTGATCTTCATGAGTAATAGAGTAGCGTTTCTTGTGAGCTTCTTCAATGATCTCTCTGAGATAATTCTCTCTTAAAGTGGTAAGAACACCAAAGAAGAAGCTTTTTTCTGGAAGTTTGTTAGAGAGTTGTTTCTTGGTAGGAAGATAAACTACCAACTCTTCATCTTTCATCGCATCCTCGTAGAGATTAGTGACTGAAATCTCTGGGTAGTTTGGTATATCTATCAACTTTATTTCACTGTTTTTGAAGGCTTTCTTCTCATCGCAGAGTATAGTTTTTGAGAATGAAATTTTGGTACCTTCCATCTTTGGAAGGAATAATCCCACTATATATATGATTAAGAATTGTTTCATGCTTACCATGTTGAGTTAGTTATCGATATAGATCTTCCTTGCTTCTAAATCTTGAGATCATTTCTTAAGCTTCAACCCTTTTCATTGTAGTATTTATAGATTCCATCCTTGTTCCTTCTCTTCTTATTGAATTTCAAATTTTAATATTTATAGTTCTGGATCCTACTGTTAAAATCTTAGTATTAAATATGGGTATCTTATAGGAGGTCAACCTGGTAAGGATACGTGGAGAAAGCTGGCAGAAGCTGTAACAAACTTCAGAGATGGAGCTCCATTTTTATCAATTTAGTTCCATTAAATTAGTACTAAATTTGTTTTAATTTAATTAGTACTTGTACTAATTTCGTTTAAATTTAATTGGTACCAATTTAATAGTACCTAGTTTTTAATTAATGAGGTTTTAATGGAAAAGTTCCAAATGGTTCAAAACCTAATTGGTACCACATAAAATTATTAAGTATGAAATTAGAAAATTTATATTTATAAACTTAGTATAAATATGATGTCTAATTCTTTAAATTCAACCATTATTCTTGTCGTGCCAACTCCTATACAGAGTTACTATAACTAGAGTGGTTATTAGAGCTTAATAATAGATATTTACATTTTAATTTAAACATGGCGGCTAACTTGAATCGTAAGACAGTTTCTCTTGGAGCAGGTTAATCATT
>ARYC01011989.1:0-13653 GCA_000711775.1 Oxytricha trifallax | reverse complement strand
CAAAGTATGAAGTTAGCAAGAGACTTTATTCAAATATTTAGCCTCCATAGTCAATGAACATAGATGCAGGAGCTGGCAGCAAGAGAAGAAACTTAGGAGGAGGGAAGCAAGACATAGAAGAAAAGAAAGAGAAGCCAGCTCCATCTAAAGAATTTTAAATGTGACTTATATATTCATTAACTTAACTACAAAACTTATCTATATACATTCACTCTCCCTTCTTTAGCACACTTTGAAGCCAATTAATTATCTACTCTCTTCGCTGAGCTTTTAATAAAGTCTTCTGTATCGATAGGAAGGTCATGCATCGAGTGGTAGAGCAGCAGTTTCTTGTAATGACCTTTTAATATACCCCAGTAGAACTCAATTCCATTAAACTATGGACTGTAAGGTACGTTGAACACTGGGCGTTATTCTAAATTTTTCATAACTCTTCCTTGTTTCTTTAGTCTTATGAACAGAAAGATTATCAACAAACAGTATAATCTCTTATTCAGGGTACTTCTCTCTCAACTGTTCTATGAACTTAATATATTGCTCTGTCTTAATTGAGCGAGAATGAATAACATAGGTTTCTAAACCAGTATCCTCACTAATTCCTCCAAGAATTGCCATCGTTTATACCTTGACTTTCTAGTCATACACTTCTATATTACTATCTTCTTATACCAAGACTTCTAGATGAAAGTGTTGAAGGTAAACACAGCCTCGTCAGCATGTATAAACTTAATATTATTCTATTAGACTCTCTGCATTTAATTATAAATATAATTTAAGTTGTTGTTGTAAAATGGCAGAGTGAAATCAATCACTCTCTTGATACGATTCACACCTTTGTAAGAGATGTCATTTCGTTTATAGATGTTAGCTAAAGACTGAGCAGAGATCTTAAACTCAGTGAATTGGCGATGAAACATAGTAGCTCGTTGGTCCAAAGAGAAGTGAGCCCAATACTTCAAAGTTCTCTCATTAATAATATAATCAATATGCTTCTATAGAAACTTTTACTACCTCTTAGGCTTAGAATTTAGCTATTATTGCTTTAATGATAGTGCTATAAGACAGTGGGAGCGCACAGTTGACGGACTTCGCTTTAAGAGTAGCGCAAATAGACTTATAGTTCAGTACTGGTTTGACTTATTCACTATACATATCACATCCATAACGCAGTTTAAACACTAAATCTTTATACTCTTCATCATAAGTAAGCCCCAAAAGCTTGATATTTTTGTCTCGCATTTAATTAATAACCCCAACCCTTATCAAATTTCCTACAAATCAAAGCAATTATAAACCTCATTAAGGGGTTTTGGGGTTTTGATCCTACAAGGAATAAATGTAGACATGACTTTTAATAGAATCTTGCTTTATGGAAAGACCACTCCAGTATACATAGCCTATCTCAAGGGCGAAGACTAGGATGCCTGGAAGTACTATTTAAAGAGAGGTTTGATCACTGAAGCCCTTTTAAATTGCAATACTGCCAAGCAGAAGGCCTACGTCTCTGGGATCTATGCTGATTAGTTGTTCTAGAAGCAGAAATATGATAGAGCAGCAGAGAGCTATGCATAAAGCGAGAAGACTTTCGAAGAAGTTACTTTGAAATTCTTAAGAAACAATCTTTACTCTGCTCTTGAACTGTACTTGCAAAAGATTATTGATAAAATTGATAGAACCAGAGAAGATCTAAAGCCTTAAAGAATCTTGCTTTGCACTTGGATTGCTGAATTGAAGTTAAATGAAATAAATAATTGTTAAGCACAACTTGAAGGGAAGAAAACAGAAAAAGAGTCGTATGAATCAGCTAAGACTACTCTTTAACTACTTAAAAACGATTTTCATGATTTCTTGATGAAAAATGCCTAAGACATTGATCATGATACAATCTTCTAACTTTTACAAAGTCATGGTAGAATCGATGAGTGTATTAAATTTGCTGAGGATGTACAGAGCTATGAGACTGTAATTGTTCACTATATCAACAAGCAGCAATATGATTTAGCGCTATAGAAAGTTCAAAACATTGCTGATGAAAAGATGAAGAATAACATCATGTTAAGATATGCCTCTGTTTTCATCAAGAATCTTCCCTTAAAAGCAATTGAAGTGCTTAAAACATTCAAGACAATCGACATTCCAAAGTTAATACCAGCTTTTATGAATATCTCCAAGGGTCAGCCAATGGATGAAGCCTTGAACTATGTAATCGATTATTGTATTAAGAGAAGAAAGTCAAGAGAAAAAACAGTGCATAATTTGGCTTTCTATTTCTATGCAGAACGTGAAAGACCAGAGGAACTCTTAAATTTCTTGAGAGTTGAAGAAATGAAGAAGTAAGAAGGACATGCTTTGTTCTTTGAGACTGATTATGCATTGAATGTGTGCAAGTAGAAGGAACGGGAGTTCCAAGAGAGATTAGACAATTAACGCAAGGATCGTAGATTAACAGAGAAGGAGGAGGAAAGCCTCAGATAGATGCTTAAGAAAATGAAGAAAGCTTAAATTATACTCTATGCTATCCTTGGCTTGCATGATAAAGCAATAAAATCAAGGTTTATTTCGCTTTGACAATTACTGTTCTATCATATATCTGTTTATTTATGAAGCAGTAAAGTTAGCATTAGACTGTGAAGATATAAACATGGCAAAAGATTACGCAAACAAACCCACAGATAAAAAACTTAAGAAGAAATTGTGGATGAAAATAGCTAAGAAGCTTTTTAACTATAAAAGTAAGAAAGCTTAAACAGGACCTCTCTCAACCACAGACATATTAATGAAGAATACCAAGTATCAAAGCAGAGACCTTAATTAAGCTTTATATTTTTATTCTTCAATGAAAGGCCTATATTAATCTTATATATATTGCTTTAATTATGCTCAAAAAGATAATCAACAAGTTGACGTGACATAAGCACTTCATATTCTTAAGGACAGCGTTCTTAAAATTGACGATTTACTTTAACTTTTCCCCGAAAACGCTAAAGTTGAGGATATGAAGCAACATTTATGCCAGTGCCTGGATGAGTACAACACTAAAATCATGGATTTGAAATAGCAACTTGAAGAGCACTCTAAGAATTATTATGTTAATTTCATAAGTACACCCCCTTTTATAACTCATATAAGATAAATTTAATTAAAAGAATGCTGAGATATTGAGAAAGTAGAAGAGAAAGCAGAGACACAAGCACATTACCATAAATCCATCACAAATGTGTGATATATGTTTCACTAGTATCTTCAAGAAGGATTTTTATGTTTTCCCATGTCTTCATGCTTCCACAGAGTAAGTTTAATTCAATTATTTATAATATATAATCATTATAATTATGGTCAAATTCATATTATAATATTGTCATTATTTGTTAAGCATGTTTTATATAATAAGTTATAAACCTTATTAATATTTAACTTTAATAGGAATGCGTTTACAAGTACATCAAGAATTATGATACTAAAGATCCAGGAATGAGAGCTAAAATAGAAACTATAAAAGGTTATTTCTCTCAAATCGAGACAATTAAATAAAAAGCTGTCTTTATAGCACTTTTATCTAATTAACTAAAAATTAACATTTATGTAGAAGTTATATCCAAAACGCCTCAGGAAGTGGCTCGATGTTTGGTGGTAATTTCGGATCAGGCTCAAATGCTGGTCAAAACGCAGCTGCCATGTTTGGTGGCCCAGACGACGAAATGAAGAAATCTCTGATTTCTGACATCAGAAACTATTTCACAAAATCCATGCGTGGTGGAGCAGGCTTGATTCAAGGCATCGGCTCAATGGGAATAGGTGGCAGTGGGTCTAACTCACAGGATACCACAAAAATACTGCAGTTGAAAGACCAGGAGGACATCAGAAGAATATTCAACATTATTGATGATTTGCTCACTAGGGAGTGCTTCTACTGTGGCAGCATACTTATAGATATGGTTGACAATGATGTTGTCATTATTATAAGAGCTAATAAACTCATTTAGATTTTAAGAATACTGTTCACAATCACTTTTAAATTTTAGGATACTAATCACCAGGATTATGCAAGAGACTTTGAAATTGCAAACAAAGATGAGATTGAGAGATTATCAAGACAAGGAGAGGAAGATTGGTCAATTATTTGAGAAATGTTTGTCACAAACTCTTAATCTAATTTATCAATTTAAATTCAGTAAAAAACAATCAACTTATCCATTTAAAAACTGATAAATTATAATAAAAATTAGTTTTTTAGAATCATAAGAATTAATAGATAGATTTAATGCGATGGAGATATGTGTAAATTAATATACTTTTATATATAATTAAAATTATAAGATTAATGAGGGTTATATCAATAGCAGAGGAAGAACAACTTTTTATTTATATTATTCAATATTACCTAAGTTAACTTAAGAATTACCTTGTGTAAATGGTTATAATTTATAAAAATTAACTCTTAAAAGTAGTTCAACCAATAACAATAGTAGTGAGGGAGCATAATCTCATCACTAGCCATGTGATCAATTCACACCTTACTTCTTCAAATTTCTTCAAAGGTAGTGGAAAGATTCGTAGACTTTCTGTGAGAAATGCTTGGTGGGTGCATCTTTGCCGATGTTCATGTAGAGCTCAGCGATCTTGTGGGCGTACATGCAAGGAGCTGGCACTTTTTAAATATGACCTAATTCTTGAAGATTTATTGCAATTTATAATTTATGAAGTCACTTTGATGGGACCAGCCCAGTTGAAATAGTAGTGGCAAAGATCAAAGGTGAGTTGCTCAACGATGTCCTTCTTCACGGGAGAGTCATTGTAGGCGACGTAGAAGTGAGTTGGCAACACACATCCTTGGGTAGCGTTCTGAGGAACAAGATAGAAGTCATATTCCACATTCATTAAATGAAGGGTTATAAGAAATATTTGAATTAGCTTATTTATTACACCGTAAAATTAGAATCTTGGTTCTCAACTATCTTGTCGTCGATGCAGCATCCGGATGGTGGATTCTAGAGGTTTCCGTTCTCATCTTCCACGAAGAATCTCTGAGTGATTCTCTTGTTCACAATGATCACAGTGATGTAGGGCTTTGACTTGGCAAGGTTGTAGGTCTCGTTGATTGCATCTTTGATCTGGGCAATTTCCTTCTGTAGAAATAATGTCAATTTAAAACTAACTCAGTTGGTATGCTGTTCTCTTCTCTTCAATTATAATGATATGTCAAATGACTTCAATACATATATGATAATGCAAATAGTGACAGTTCTTGCGGCGAGTACTTGGGAGATGATGTTTTGCTTGTAGCAGATGTTCTTGTACTACTTGTACTGTCTCTCTTGTGGGATCAAAAGTAGCACGATTGAGGGTTCACTGTTTCTCTTGCAGTAGTCTTGAA
This sequence comes from Oxytricha trifallax, assembly GCA_000711775.1. NCBI lineage: Eukaryota > Ciliophora > Spirotrichea > Sporadotrichida > Oxytrichidae > Oxytricha > Oxytricha trifallax. The sequence continues at coordinate 8,279 of ARYC01011989.1, read as the reverse complement.
GTTGTCTCTCAAAGATATCAGCCATGTTGAAATTGTCAAGTTCAATCCATTCGGGCTCTTCAACGATCATGCCGATAGTAGTGGAAGCTTTCTGAAGCATGTTGAAGACATTCAAATAAACATAATTACAATTGATATAACAAAGATTAGAGTTTTATGATTGTTGGCGTTGTCATAGTTTCTCTTGTCGTAAACCATGACCCATCTGTTGGCTTTGAGCTTGGCAGCTTTCTAGACTGGTAGTTTTCTCAAAACTCTCTCGTCGCAGTGACTGGTGCCACCGCTCTGTAGTGAAATAGTAGGCATAGGAAGAATCTGTGAGCTGATTGTGATAGGTTTGGTCTCGATCTCTAGTCCCCAATCCTTGAGGGCTTTCTGGTTGAAGAGGGTCTTGCTGAAGTCTTGGATGGCTTGGAACTTCTGGTCTGGGTTCTTTCTGCAGGCTTGGAGCACAGTTCTCATCTTCATAGGGTCTTCTCTGATCTAACAGGTAATATGAATTAATTATTGACACCGTCGATTGAGCAGAATTCGGGAGGAATATAACCCCACAAAAGTCTTAAATATATGATATATTTTATATTTAGTTAAATTAATATAAAATAATAATTTTAAGTGTATCTAGTTAATAATATTTTTTAGGAATTGATAATTAACAAATTGTTGAATTAAATAATATTGATATTCTTTCACTATTAAAATTTATATAATAAAATCTCAAAATTCTGTAATATGTATAATTAATAAGTAAACAATAGAAATATTCAAATAATTTATTATCAATATTTTTCTATTAAATATTATTATTTTGTTTAGAATGTAGCACTCTTTACCGTTGATCTTGACCATGAAGAGTGGCTGTCTCTTGTTGGTGATCTTGAGCTTGTAGGTCTGGTTGAAGTAGTCAGCAATGGTGAGCTTGTTCCCTTCGTGGTCAAGGAAACTCATAGTTACAGGAGTCTTGTCAAAGTTGACTCAAAATGTACTACAAATTTTTAAGTAATTTATTTTTTATGACGTCCATAACGATGTAGGCTTTCTTGTTTCCCCAGTTGCCGATGACTGACTTGAATCTGAATTCATCAAGAATCTTTTGCTTCTTGTCCTGAATATACTCTGATTCCATGATTTCTTCGATTAAAACTACACAAATTTGAAGCTTATTTGTTTCTTAAGAGGATTGTAGCTGCTGGACTCTGGGTTCAAGAAAAAGTAATAAAAAAATTTCATTTCATGAATTTTGTATTTAAGATATGAATAAGAATTCTTTTTACAATTTATTGAGATTTCCTTCTGTAGAACTTGGCGTCTCATAGCATCACCAACTCCGTCTCTGTAGATGATGTAGTGCTCTGGCTTGCTGTCATGTCTGTCCTCGAAGCACACGATTGCTCTCTTCAAAGATTCCTTGAGTTGCTTGTCAACGATTTCTTGACCGCGCTTCTGACAAATCTTCTCAGAATAGTACTGTGACATAGTCTTGTTGATGGAGGCACAGAAAATAAAAAAATATTGAACTTATACAGGAATTTATAAATTAAAGAAACCGACAATTGATTGTTGTCCAGCATGACAAACATCGATACCGATAAGCATAGTGTTCAAAGAAAGTTCCTTAGAAAATTGCAGGTTGAAGAGGTCACCACCGAGTTTGGAGTTCATTTGCTTCAAAACATTAGTAGCAACGGAGAGGTTCATCTTTCTGACAGTTCTTGAGGCTTAATGTATACCAAAGAAATTTCTATCCCATATATAGTATTTTCTGATCTGTTGAGGTACACCGTAGATTAAAGTTAAAGAGAGATGTTTCTCAAATTTATTTCATGATTTCTTCGATTCTCTCAAGGCAAGATTTGTTGGAAAGGAACTTGTTGATGTTGTCGAGCACGAGGGCAAGTCCAGATGAGTTTAAAACTTTATAATATAAATGAGTAGTTGAAGGCTGAGGCTCTGAAACCTGGGCAAGCTTGAAGGCCTGAACCTTCCACTGATACAGCTTTGCTGATGTCAAAGAAGCGAGGTTGCTTACCGATTTGTCTGAGGTCTGTGTCACGAAGAGCTTGCTTGATGACAATGTTGATCAAGTTGAAGATCACATTGATGATTATATTTTAATTAATTGTGGTCTTCCATCTTGGATGATTGAAGGGTCTTACCAGAGAAGTATCTCTTGGATTCCTGGCTGATAGTCACCTTGTAGTCGATGTTGCGGAACTGAGTCTCAAATACCATAGTGTCCTCGAGGTTGTGCATGGTGTACAGTGATCTTCCGGAGATTACGTGTAGGCCGAAAATGCTCTCAATCTAAATTCAAACATTAAGAAGTCTGAAATTGCTTTTGATAAATTATGATTCAATTATTAGGGTGAATTCTCTTCCTGATGGATCTGAGGATATTCTGAATGATGTAGGAGTCTGACATAGCATCTGGAAAGATGGAGATATCGTACTGGTAGAAGGATAGTTCATTGCCGAGGTTGAGTCTGTACTGGTTGGTCATGAGCTTAACTTCACCACCCTTAGTAGATTGCTTAGCCATAGGGTTTTGTCTGGGTCTTGTGTCGAAGTGAGACGATGTTGAAGATGCTGTAGTTGGTCTTGAGCTCCCGCCTTAGCTGAACTGCTTCTTCTGAGGATAAATATTCATTATAAAATTTAAATAATTAACTTATTTCATCATTGTGGACTCTGGGTTCATTTGCTGACTGCCTCCTTGGTTGTAGTAGTTGCCTCCTGAGCCTTTGTTGTACGACTCTTAGTAAACAAAGTTTAAAATCTAAATTTAACGATTAAATTTTTGAAAGTTTAGGGCTTCCTTTGTTGTTGTGCACCGTAGCCTGCTGAAGATTAACCTCCGCCATACTGACTTTAGCCACCATAGCTTTGGTTTCCTCCTCCGTATACTATCATAGGAGTTATATACTTAATATAATAATATGATTAAGATTAGCCTCCAGTTGAGTTGCCTCCTTGATAGCCAGAGCCGCTGGTTCCTTGATAGCCTCCTTGCCTTTAGGTACCCTTGTTACCTTGATAGTAGTTGCCACTGCCTGATGTTTGGTTGTAGCCTTGGTTGTTGTTTCTTCGTTCCATGATTCTAAATAAGAATTTTCTCAATTTTTTGTTAAATTATTATAATTTTTATTTTGCCCCAAAACCCCTTAATAAAATAAATAAATAGCAATGATTGTGAGTCAAAGATATGTACTTGTAAAAATTTGAAATTAAATTAAAAGATTATAATTTGATTGAAAGTTTGGATATTTATAGTAATTTAAGTTAGGGCACTATCTCAGAAGGATACTTTTAATCAGATTTTAAGTCAGATCAATATAAAGATATGCATTTATTCAAGCCACCTCATATCTTCTTTATCAAGATGATATAATATGTCTTTAAATAGTTATAATTTAAATAAAAATTTGAATTTGTATAAAATGGTAAGTTTTATAGCACTTTCTCATGTGAATTGCTTTATACACTTGAAATTCCTTCTATGTTTTATAAATATTAAGGTGAAAATAAAACATTTAACCTATAGAATAACAAAAATACCGATAAAGACGCTAAGGGAGGCCAAGGAGGTGCTGATGATAAACAAGCCAAAAAGAAGAAAAATCCTTATAAACAAGAACTATCAGAACAATAAAAACAAGAAATTAAAGAGGCATTTGACTTTGAATTTTATATTGTATAAAACCTGAAGTGTTTTTGGAGTTTAAATTAGTAGTAAAAGACAGGTATCATTTAAAATTTTAAATTATATAGTCTATATGACTTGTTTGATACTTCTGGAAGCGGGACAATTGAAGCCAAGGAATTGAAAGTAGCTCTAAGAGCCTTAGGTTTTGAACCCACAAAAGAAGAAATTAAAGCTTTAATTGGTAATTTTGACAAGGATGGAACTGGCAGAATCGATTTTCATGAGTTCTTAGATATTATGATAACTAAAATGGTAAGTTCAAATTACAATAACGCTTGAAATTGAGCGTTTAACTATCATTTAAAAATTTCGAGAAATAAACTATCGTTTATAACTTATTTCGCTTCATTTTAAACGAGGTTGACTAAAATAATAACTCTCCTATTTATAGAGTGAAAAAGATTCAGCTCAAGAATTAGAAAATGCCTTTGATTTGTTCGATTTGGACAAGGACGGTTAAATTAGTTTCTCAGAGTTGAAGCGTGTAGCCGAAGACCTGGGTGAGGACATGACCGATGAAGAATTGAGAGAAATGTTAGCAGGAGCCAATAAGGGAGATAAGTTTGGCTTCGTTAATAAAACTGGGTTTTTCAATATCCTTAATAAATCAAATGCATGAGCTAATAGCAGTGTGTTTTAGGAAATCTGTTTAATTTTCGATTTTAATTTTATGTTTTAAGTCTTGTATTTCAATTCTTTGACGATTATACACTGACTTTGAAAATTGAAAAGAGAGTTATTAAATATTTGTAAATCTATCCTATAAGATTTTACAAGATATTCAGAGAGACACATATTCTTAGATAAAGATCTTTGTTACTTTTAAAGTATGTGTATGAAATTTAAAATGCTTAAATTGAAATTAATAAGTGCAATATACCTGCATGTTCATCTCTCTTTCTACTAGTTTCAATCATGAGCTATTACGCTAACGAAAGGTACTGTAGAATAGAGTTGAGCATTAAATTATCTTATTACGATTTCTTATGTAGATATTTATTAAGCAGTGGTTGCTAATCAGCGTGAAGTTCATGGCTTGAGCAAGATGTACTCGTTGAGGCTGTTCTCCTCATCCATGCTGCTGTTGTAGTATTTACTCTTTTTCTTTTCGTCAGTGCTCAAGTAGATGGCAGTACCGATCATTGAAACAAGCACTAAACCGAGAACAATCAAGTTCAAGGTAATGAGGTTGCTGTTCTTTTGAGTCATTTATTGCTGTTGGGGTTGCTCAGTTGAGAAAAGGGTTTGGGTGGCTCCTACTGTTGCATTTACGGCAGCTTATGTAAGAGTTTCGACAATTGTTGGTGCGGCAACTGAAGGAATGTCAACTGTTGGAATGACAATTAATGGAGTGGCTACTGAAGCGTCAGCAACAACTGTAGCTGAGACAGTGGTGTCAACTACTGAAGCAACAGTGGTATCTACGACTGGAGCAACAGTGGCTTATACAACCTCAACTAAAGTTGGGGTAACAACAGCTGGAGCAACAATAGCGTCAACAACTGGAGCAACGGTTGCATCAACAACTGGAACAATTGTTGGAATAGCAATAGTGGCATCTACAACTGGAGTAGCAACAGTGGTGTCAACAACTGGAGTAGCAGCAGTGATGTCAACAACTGGAGTAGAAATAGTGGTATCAACAACTGGAGTAGCAACAGTAGTATCAACAACTGGAGCGGTAACAGTAGTATCAACAACTGGAGCTGTAACAGTAGCATCAGCAGTTGTGTTAGTACCGAGAGCTTTGTTAATAATATCAGCGATAGCGGGTGGGATGTATGGTGAGAGAGTGCTATTGTTTACAATGATGTTGGTTTGGTTTACAACTTGGTCTAATACTTGAACAACAGCTGCTGGTACAGTGGTGTTTCCTGCAGCAACGATTGTGGCGTTAGTTGTAACATTTGAAACAACTGCGGTAGCGTTGGCTGTAACGTTAGCAGTAGCATTGGCAACTACAACTGGGAATCTAACAAGTGAATCATAATAGCAGAGGCATTGATCAATGCAGACAGTTTGGTTTGTGTAGTCAGTGCTGGTAGCAGCGCATTATGAAACACAGGTTGAGTTGCATCCAAGATCGGTAGCAGCTTGAGTCAAAACAGCTTAGAACTCAGCAGTTCTGTTAGCAGTTGTTTTGGCAAATTCAGCAGCGTATGCGGCAACTCTCTTTTCAACTCTAGCTTTAACAAGGATATCCTTCTCCTTCTTTTACTCAGCAACGATAAGTTATTGAGTTTCATTTGGGAGAGTGGATAAAAAGCTTTGAGTGACCTCTTATGTTCTATTGAGAAGTACTTCTTTCTCGATAAGTCTAATTTCATCTCTTTCAATGTTAAACTTGAATTTAGATTAGGCAATTTGTTCAGTGAAGTTTCCTCTGATTTCTAGTCTTTGTTAATCGTAGTTAGTCTTAAGAGTGGCAGTCAAATTAGCGACATCAGTGGCATTAATTGAAGTGTTAGTTGCTAAAGCGGCAACATCTGAATTGTATTTGTTGAGGATGGCTTGTTCAGCGAGTTTTTGAGCTTGTCTCCAGGCTTGCTCTCTGAAATAGAAATCGTTTTCGAGTGCCTCTTCTTCTTGTTCAAATGCAATATATGGGTTTGGTGAATTAGCAGCAACATTCAATTTTCTTAAATAAAATAATAATTTTATTGAAATTTTCTTAGAATATATCTAGTATTCTACTAAGTATATTATTTTTATATCATAAATTCGAATTTATAGTATTTATATTCAAATTATGGATTAAAGTCAAATATATAAATGGTCCAATAATTAATGATATTTTGTTCAATATATTCTCTAATAAATATTTGATAAATTATTTGGTTATATATTAGCATTGAAGAGAGAAACAGCAGCACCACTCTATACAGTAGTACTGGCTGATCCTTGAGCTGGAGCAGCTCCTCCAAATCCACCGAGGTTTCCGAGGTAGGCTGAATAGTAGTCTTAGGTGTTAGCACCTCCAAGAGTTGCAATGTTCAAAGAATCTCCAACCACTGAGTCAAGTTAGCCGGTGGCGTTGGTTTGTGATTGCAAAGCCATGTCAGTGAATTATTAATTTTGAGCTGCATAATCGGTGGGGCTCTTCAAAAATTGATTCTGGAATTTTGAACTTTGATCCAAGAATTTGGATTGCATGCCTTAGTATTTGGTCCAATCAGCGGCGTAGTTGCCGAATCCCATACCTCCGAATCCCTGTGAGGGGGTTGAGGGTGTAGCAGTTGCTTGGGTTGTAGTGGGGGTTTGAGCAGCCGCTAATCCAATGAAGATTGCGACTGTGAGGCTTATGGTAAATCTTTGCATTTACGTATAATATAGTATTTTAAATTATCTAATTTATTCTAAATATGACGATAATATTATCAAAATCCTCCTCCCTCTTACGATTCAGACTAAAGATTGCAATATTTTTTGTTGCTCTATTTATGAATCTGGATTAAATAAATTTTGTAAGGGAATTATATAATTTACAAAACTTCTTAATGAAAACACTTCTCTCTCTTAAAATTATTTACAAAATTATTATAAAACCACTGTCCATAAGATTATTTTTGGTATTATCTTCAAGTTTTATAAGAGAATCAGATCCCAAATATTCTTTATAACATACTTTAATGAATTTGTTTTAAGGAAATAATTTTAAGGGTATTCATACACATATAAATTAAATCAAATAGCTGGTTAAATTTAAATTAAGATTTTACTAAACTTTAAGATTCTTTGATTTTTCGATTTATAATAGTGAAAGTATTTATATAATTATGAGTATTTATATCTTTGATTATCCTTTTTTATCTTATATTAATTATTTTTTTTTACTATTAATTGTTTCTCATACAATCACTAATTAATTTTTTCCTCTCTTAATCACACTCTTGTTATAAATAAAAAATATAGGAGCCTTAGATTAAAAAATATTTCTAACCATTAAATTAAAAAAAGTTATCTTAATTTAAATAAAGCTAAATATATCTAATTTTGTGAATATTTTTCTATTAAATATTTGCTAATTTCTTGATTGACAACATATAATACCAATTTTTCAAAATATTGTTAAAAAGACTAAATAAAACAATATCTAAGGAAGTTTTGGATATTGAATACATTTTTAAACCCCAATTTATAATTATTGTAATTTAAATTAATTTTTATAAGATAAGATAAAAGCAAATATAAATAATTAAGCCTGAAATCAAATTTAAATGTTTAAAACAAATAGCCTGAATACAAAATACTAATAACTATCACTATTGTAAAATTAATTTATATTGAAATACTTCATTCAGGACATATATTATTTGCTGTTCACTACTGAGAACTGACAACTGACACTCAATTGCTCTCACCCATTTCCATTCCCTGCGTTGTTATTTTAGTTTAGCTATTATGGCTATTTGGAGAATATACTTTGATTTCTCTTTTTCATCTCAATGAGATTCTCAATTATGACTGTTAGTTCTTCATCATCCTGCTTTTTTTAATCCCGATATTCTTAATTTTCTTGTTTAAGACTCGAAAATTCTTATTTAAATTCCTTCATCTTCTCCTCCATCTGATTTTG
>ARYC01011988.1:0-10778 GCA_000711775.1 Oxytricha trifallax | reverse complement strand
TGAATATCGAAATAGTATTTAGATTTTTCTTCATAATATGTCCAAAAAATAGAAGCAAAATAAGCAATTTTTGTATTTTACTTATACAATTCTTAAACCTTTATTTTTTATGATTTTTAAGGGTATCAGGAAAGGTAAAAGAAATTAACGAGGTGACTTGAATTAAAGCAATTCCACTAAATTTAGCTTATGAACAATTCTGTAACAGTGCATCATAAGTTAAATAGTAATATTTAAAAGATACAGGTCGGTTCATTTTGTCCATTTTGAAATTTGGCCCTAACCGAAGCTTCAACGAATGATTCTAGTCAATTAGACCTTTCTGAACACAAATCTTGCATATGATCACGCTCTTGCAATTATCAAAATTTACTATATAAGTGAATTGTAGAAGAAAAATAAATATTTAAACTGATTCTTAATTACTAAAGAAATAATAAATTTAGTTATTTATAGTTTATAATAATTTATTAGAAATATTAAGAAATGTAATGGAGATTAAAAGTGGGGTCAATGGGAATAATTTTCTTACTTTTGCCCAAATTAAATGAAACAGCTTTAAATGACCATATTTCTTTGAATTACAGTCTTTATTTTAGTTTTAATTAACTAAATTTTATTGAAAATTAAAATTAATATATAAATATGAATTAGGTATAAAACAAATCTGATAGATATATTTAAAGTAAAGTAAAGTGTAATGCGAAATTAATCACGATATTATAATTTATTTTTAATTATATTTTCAAATATGGTAGAGGGGTTGCTGGGTTAAGGTAACTTCTTGGCTACCCCCATAGATATATTTAAATTATGATTTTAAATGTTTTAAATCCTTAGCTATATAATTTAATATGATTTAGATTTACATGATCAGTAAAAAATAGAGAACAGAAATTTCATAAAATTTACTATTATATTTTATAAGAAATATTCAATTTTTAGACATACATTTTTTATTATGCTTATTTTATATAAACATAATTAAATTAACTATTAATGCTTATGTAATATAAAAATAGAATGGCAAAATTTAATAAAACATTGGCAATTTTGACATTTTTTCAATATTTATTGTATTTTAAGGATTATAATAATCATAAATGTCAACTTATCTGTATTTATGAGTATAAGGATAAGTATGATTAACAAAGGATTTATATTTTTACAATTTGATTGTAAATACCAATTTTATATAAATCATGTCTACAATCTATTTGATTTTTTAGCTAACATCGTCCTGTTTAACATGCTAGGTAGCTAAACTAATTGTTTTATATAGTAAGACATTCATTCCATATCACTCTCTATACTTATAACAGCTACTGCCCATTCATCTTATTAAAATGATCCATTCTCCCACTTCTTTCTAATTAGAAAGTATTCTGTTGTTACCAAGAACCTTAGTTGATATTACAGTTTTTAGTTCTTACATAGTGGAATCTTTATTAGAGTATTTATTAATTAAATGTTTAAATTTAATTTTTCAGTTATTTATATCGAATTAAATTTATAACATCTATCTAATTACCAAAAAATTTAATTGACAGTAGTCCCTTATAATCTCTCAATTATTTTATTTAAATAAGTAATTGCTGAGAATGGATTTTACTTTAAAATAAACACTCATAAGAAAAAGATATTTATTAAAGGTTTAATTAATAGTTCTTGATGCTATCTTTAACATGAATAAAATTAATAATAATTGTTTTTTGGATTTCTAAATAATATTCGTATTTATATATGCGTATAAATTTTATGTAATAGCAAAGCAATTTTAAAGTTCCTACAACTTTTAAAATGATGTTTAATGTTTAAGATATTTCTGTTGATAAAATAATCATAGTCAATAGAAATTCTTAAAACGATCGAAGTTTTATTGGATATAAAATTTAAGCTATTCCTAATTTAGGTGATTTTCATAATTCCATTCATCTTATGAATTCCCGTCTGGTCCTAGTAAAAGATCGTGATCAAAATCTGTATATTAATTGTTTTCATTATTCATTCTCATAAATTGCATATATATATATATTCATAAATATTAGGGACAATTTATTAAAAAGATACTCCAATATGATTTTTAGATGTTGCTATTAACGCACTTTTGTTCTTATTTATATTAATGAGAAGTTATTTTATAATCGTCAGTTAAAAATGAATCTCGGACAATAACTATAACGACTTAATCAATTTCAACTCCCAAACTATGCATCTATAATCATAGATACATCAATAACTTTATCACAATTATTTTGTCTCTCTCTCTTTCATGTGCCCAATTCTCGTTCACAAAATATTATGTAAATAATAATAATTATTGAAATCATCTATTTCTTGATTATAAAATACCCTGGGAGGTCCTAACGAGCGTTGAAATCTATGACGAGGCTTGGAGGTCCTCACCTAAGTCGAGAAGAGCCCTGAAGTAATTTGGGATGGCAGTGCATCATCACCTTGAGGACCAGACTCTGCTGGTAGGTACTGAAGGTGTTAGGAGGCTTTGACAAAGTTGGAAGACACTGCATTCAACACCACAAGTTTACATTTCATTTAGAAATCTATATTAGATTAAAGGCTAGAAAATTATGTAAGATATATAATATTAAAACTAGATAATTTTCTTAAATAATAGAGTATTATTTTAATTTATTATATACAAAATTATAATCAAGATTTCGAAATATATATATAAAATTGCCATTAATTGCTTCATTTAAGCATGTGTAAATACATAATAAAATTACTTTTATATTTATAATTTCAAGGCAAGTGCATTGAGTAGAGACGAAATTGGCCGTACGTATTTTTACATAATCTTTGAAATTCAGTTTAGGCATTTCGGGCTTGCAAATAGCAAGCAAAAATAATTATAGCAAAATTATAAATAGCATATGAAATTTAGAATATTTTAAATAGATTTAAATACCAATTATTTATAAAGAATTACATGATAATAATTTGTTAATTTGAATTTATATTACCTATGTTTATTTGAATATTTCTGGTTATAATCATTATATAATCTTATTTATTTTAATCTTAATGAGATATTATAATTATAATATGAATAAAGTAGTCATTAGTAATAATCAATTATTATATAAATTTTTAAAAGAAATTACTATTTTTTTACATTAAATAATATACTTAATCCTAAGTACACATTAAAATTAATAAATTCGATTAAATTCTTAAAATATATATTCATTAATTTTAAAGCTTTAACTTATCTTAGTCATGCTTTTGCTAAATCTTCATCTTCAATTAATTGTTAAATGTATTAATCAGGATTTAAAATATAAATAAAATTTAATTATATCTGAGAATTCTGACCATCAAGAATAATAAATAAAAGCATGTAAAATAAGTAGTAAAAAAGATAAATAAATATAAATATTAAGTATAATCAAACTTAATTACATGGTTGTTTTTTAGTTTTGGGAAAAAGTATACTAAAGGAAAAACAGTTTCTTATTTTTTTCAACTATTTATTCAAATTTTGTAGTAATATTAAAATTCATAATAAGATTTGAATTCAAGTCATGAAAACTACTGATCTTGGCATATCGCCTTGGCACTGTGTTATTTAAGTATTTAATGAAAATATTATCTTCAGAAGCATATTTGTTCTCTTACTTTATTTATTTCTTAGCCAATTTCTAATCATTAGCATTAGATGCTGTAAATAATTATTTGTTGTTTTGCAACTGCCTTTATTTTACATAAGCTAATTGGGATTAATTATTTAAAAATGCTCACTGCATGCCATATTAATGCAGAAGTGAATATGATCGTGTATTTCATTGTCTTCATGTATAGTTGTTTAATCTAAAATTATACCAATATAATAGATTTTGGCAGCTAATCTCAACATTAAACAAAATACCTATTTTCAAATTTTTTGGTTTGCAAAAAAAGTAAAGAGTGAACATGATGTTGGGACCAACCAGAAAAGCACACTAAAATATCAGTAATTTACGAAATGCTCTAGAGATTCAAACGACAAGAGTCACAAAGAAGTCAAGATTATCTAACATGATTTTTATCAATCTTTGGTGCAATTTACATTTCTTTATATTACGTATGATTCTAAATTAGGTATTTTAAAATGGTGGTCGCAATACCAATACAATCATTATGATTTTCTCTTGTAAGCTATCTTTCCTAATAATGAAAGAATGTATCAAAATTGATTTCATATTAGTGGGATTTGATTATTCTTGGTGACAAACTACTCTTCATCAGTGCATTTTGATTTGACTAATAATTACTTGGGTTCTGACAATTTTAGATCTTAACTGAAATTTTATAACTTTTCTAATAAAAATGGAGAATATAATCAAATGCATAAATTTCATTGTAAGTGTTCCTGAGAGGAAAAAACAGCAAAATTATGAATAATAACTTATTTTCTTACTAACCACTAATACTTTCTAAATAATTTTAAGTTAAACTTTATAATAACATTCAAATTTGAGTAAGGATTCTAAACTTATTACAGCAGTTCTTCCATTAGATATTTTTAGCAAAAACTTCTAGAAGGAGTATCCAAAAATCCAGCAACTTTAATTTTCTTTAGTTTTAGCATTTATTCTGTGTATTTTTATATTATTTTTGGAGTACAATGCTTCTCTTCATTTGAAAAATTAAAAGGATGTGATACACTGATTTATCTTTTGTATTTTTAAATATAAATACCTATAATAGATTTTTATTTATCATTAAATTCATATATTGATATTCTTAATGTTATGGAAAATAATAAATGATAATTCTCTATTATTCCTTACTTTCTTATAATAATTTGTTGACTCATTTTTGAAAATTTACTTCGAGAAATGATGAACTTATAAATTAATCTTTATAAAATATTAATCTTATTTATCTCTCTGTTTTTAACATTATAATTAAAAATTTGATTTTTAATACAGTGGCAGTGGTTCAGTGTTACCAATATACTCTATAATTGATACTTAATTGATTTTTAGAATAGAATTTATATATTATGTTTTCGAAATGCTTTTTTATATTTTGTTTCTAGTTTTATCTTTTTATTTTTTTGTTTTTATTCAGTATAATCACAATTTTTTATAAAACCCCAAGAGTAAAATTTGATCGAATTTTAAGAATGAACAATTAATCAACAAAGAATATATTACTTGTCTATATATCTAATCACTCGTCAACAATCTTGCAAATCTTGTTGTTGTACTTCTTCTCCTCCTTGGTCATGGTTGAGCTGCCTGCCACGCTGGCTTTGATGTTGTTCTTGTACACAATCTCTTCCCAGTGCCACCTTCTGAGCTGGTCCGTCTCCACCTTTTCCCACACGTCGGAGAAGTGATCGATGATGACACGGGGTGCCCAGGGGTTTGCGATGTAGATTGCCTGCAGCCCCGAGTACACCTTGTCCTGGCTCACCCTCTCAAGCTTCTACATTTCGGCGTTGACGAGGTCCACCTGGGCCTGGCTGGGTTGGGCATTGAAGTCGTTGAGATTGGTCGCGACGAGGTGCTCCCTCACTTCTTGTGAAATGTGCTTCAACTTGTAAGATGATGCCAGGGACCTGGTCCAATGCCAAGTGAACAGGAGATCTTCATGATCCTCGGGATGAACTTCAAATCTCTCGATTGTGCTTTCATAGGAGGGCAAATCCTTTTCCCATTTCAAGATTTCGTAATTCCTGCAGACAAATTCAAACCAGCAATAGTTGGCCTTCATGATCCCCTTTTCATTTTCTTCTGCTCCATTACTAATCTCAAAGTTTTATTTTTAAAATAAATTATAATTTTAATAGGGTGTATTATATTTTAAATATTGGGAATTGGACTTTAATTGGCCTATTAAATATTTTAGTATTAAAAGTTTGCCTAACTTACCAAATCAGTGTTGTAGATGAATTTTATGGTAAAAATGCCATTGGGGCCCAGCAAAGATAGTCATTCGAGAGCCCTTGAAACGACGCATCGTCCTCTAATCTACGACACAGACAATTGTTTCCCAGGCTGAGATAAATTTCGAATATTAATTGTGGGGTTTTGGCACTTTTATTAGAGTCTGGGTGATTCGTGATTTCGCAGATTGGGTGGCCAAAACCAGAATCAATTATAGTATCAGACAGCCTGCAGGCTCAGATGCTTCAGGGCATCGACCAAAGAGCATGTGAACTCGCCGGTGAGCCACCGCATGTCCAAGTGTGAGAGCTGCACAGCCAGGGCCTGCGCATAGCGCCGTAGTTGCTTCCTATAGCCTTTTAAGGGAGGTAAACTTACTTCGTAGAGACAGGCAGGGGCATGGGGTTGAGGTTGCGGTACTTAATGAACCTGAATGCCTTTTCCACTGGAGCCATGTCGTACTGGTAGGAGTCCAAGAAGAGTATGGGGACGTTAAGCTTCTGCAAGACGCTATTGGTATAGCTGCTGCGGTGGTAGGCGCAATGTCCATCAACAAGAGGGGGTGAGTGCCAGTTGGTAGTAGACTGGGTACCAGTTCCAAGATAAAGATGGCCCTTCTCGTTGTAAGGCACAAAGTATGGTTTCGATTTCGTTTGGATGAGGAGAGATTTCTCCTGACGGATTCCTCTGGTTCTAAAAGCTTTTCTCTACCCCTATACCATCCTGAGAGTGCGCTTGGAGAAGTTGCTGGTTTGAAGAGTGTCATTGAAGAGTTTAAACATTTGATTGGCCATTCCATCGTTGGTTGCATTGAAGAGCCTCTGCACAAGGGGTCGTAGCTTGCTGATGGCTGTTGAAATGTAGCCTTTAACATCGGGCTTCAGCAGGCAGTACCGTGAATGCTTCTTGAATCTAGTTTTCTAGAATAACCTAGTTCTCACATACTTGTGCTAGCAGCATTTTTGAGTTTCCTAATCATCCTTAAGTCGAGACTCCTTCGACCGTTTAATAGCGTCCAGACCAATCATGATTAAATTTACTTGCTCCCTCTAGGCATCCTGCTCTCTTCTCTCAGCTGTATTAAGTAGTGATAGCGTCGTTAGGTAGTAGTTCTGGAGGTGCTTCTGATCTTTGGTTGCCTTGATATACATTTCTTGGAGTTGGGTGTCCGTTAGCCTTGCAGATGGTGGTTTATTAGGCAACTTCTTGTCTTACGGTTATTTGTTGGTGGGTTGGCTTTTTATTGTTTGTTTATTTTTTAGTTTAATTTATTCTAGTAGATTGCTAAGTTTATTGCTCAAGTCAGGAGATAAGTCGCCCAGTGATGAGTACCTTGGTAAAGGATTTGTACATCCTCTACTAGGACCTGCTGAGGGTGTCATTTCCTATTAATTATGGTTGTAGGGTTTCAAGGTTTGTTCTATTGTCAAATCTTCATTTTCTATTGGAGTTTTTGCCATTGAGTATTATATAGGGTCCCCATCTCTAGCCTTGGGCGCGTCTCCATCTCTTTGATCTTTCGTCGCATCTCACATAGTAGCCTCCATCGTCTCATCCATTTCAATAAACTTCTAGTTGGCGCAATCTTCAACAAATGTAAGCTTGCGGACTGACGTGTGTATTTCAATCATTGAGTCCACCAACTCCTTATAGTGCGTAATAACACTGTCGCCAAAGATGGTTGAAGCGAGGTCCACAATCTCTTTCTTAGATCTCTTCTCAACGGTCGTATTATCCAGTAAGCATCTCAATCTTATCTCAAAAATGGTAGCTTCAGGAATATGCGACGGAGCGAGGAGGGCATGAAGATGGGGCGGCAGCACTCGCAGGTCGAGCTCCACTGGCTATGGTGACAGGAAGTTAATGATGTTCTTAGTCATCCTGTTATCCGGGCTGAGCATCACGGCTGGAGATTGAAGGCAAAATTATTATAATAGAAGGAGATAAGGAAAAATAAAATTTAATTAAATCACGCTTAATAATTTGGTAGCTTTATGTTTTTTGATTAAGGGCTTATATATATATATATATATATTGTACTATGTTAATTTATTAGAAAGCTACCAAAATGTTTATAATAATAAAAATACTATATTTATCAAAAATTCAAATTCACAATTAATTCAAATTTTACTCTTGGGGTTTTATATCATTTTTTAGAGGATTATTTCTTATTTTTGCTTAGAAACATTGGTGAATTATAGAATTAAAGTATAAGTTTACAATTTTAAAATATTTTTTGTCTCTAGTTTAATATGAATAAATTTAATTGAATTAAGTAGATAAAAGTTCTCTCCTTCTAATCTACCATTATAAAATGAATAAATAGTATGCAAGTATTTATTATGCCTTTGCTATATAATCTCTTAATAAAATTGATATTGAAATAGAAACTATTCGTCAATCTTTTAATTGAAGATTTCCAAATGGTTTTATAAGAAATATAGATTATATTCAATATTGATGCGATATAATAATTCGATCATTAAATGATTTCTTTTCTATAATTTCAACTTGATTTATATCTATTATATTTTTTTTTTTTATTTATAGATTCACTTCAATTTTATGTTAATTATGAATAATAATTATTATTATAATAATAATAAAATAATAAAATAAAGTTTCGAACATATTGTAGGATGATTGGTTGACTGACCAATTTGATTGAGCAGGGGTATTTGATTAAAAGTACGGAATATCCAAGGTTTATGCTGTGTTCCAACCTAGATAAAGCAAGAAATTCAAAAAGGAGCTGGTATGACTTAAAAAATAGCAGCGTTTGAATATACCTGGTAATTTGGTTTCATATCTGGAAGATATAACACCAATTTTGATGAAAATTAGCCATGCTTGATAATTTCATGTTGGTAGTCCAGAGAAAATTGGTTTGAGTATTTAGTTCTAATTAATACTAATCTCCTTGATATGATTAATAATTAGTCTTAATCGTACTCAATGTCATATTAATTAGTTTACTTATAAATAGGATTCTTTAGGTTTTCAATAATTTGTATGTTATATTAAATATCATTAGTATTTACTCTAAAAATTATTTAATAAGAAACACAGGATGGGTATACTGAGCAAATTACAAAGGGATATCTTATAAGTTGACATTGAAAATGAAGACCTTCTACACCAAGCAAAATACACAATAGAAATTATCTAACAAAACAAAGATTAATGGGGACTACAAATACTTGAAATAGCTACATTCATAGCTAGAAAATTAATTAGAGTGGGCTTAACTACAGTCAACAGCTTCCAAATACAACTAACAAAGGTCCATTACATCGAAGAGAACAAGAGCGATGAAGTACAACTTTTGACACAACTACTTTTCTAAATGCTAAGACTCGCCTCTATAAACAATGAATTCATAAAACCCTAAAAACCATCCACCAGAGCTCCAATACTACACTCAAGAGCTCAGAATGAACCAAGTCTAGAAAAACCATCTTCTCCACCAGGAGAAAAGGAATCAATCTACCTAAACTCAAAGGGTAGCATAGCAAATAGTAAAAACAACAAAATTGCCAATAGAAACGCCGACTTCATCACAAAAAGAGCAATAAACTCAGATAATGAGGAAGACTGGAGTTCGGTCGAAGAGAGGCAAAAGTATGATGACAACATCAATGATAGTGTATACCCCGAAAGCTCAAACGAACCAACATACTTGGTAGACAGTAGTAATGAGGAATAAAAGGAAGACATACTTCCCTCCTCACCACCTATATATTAACCAGCCTCAAAATTCAATGACATCTAATATGACATGGAATAAATTTAGTACTAAATATGGATCCTAATTAAACTATTAACAATTAAGAAATTAATTATTATTAAAATAGATCCTATTAAGAGATTTATACCATTTCTAAGGCGTAACTTTAAGAAAGATTCGATTTAATAGAATCTTGCATTTCAATATGGCTAAGTCCAATCAACACTAAGTACTTAAAACAAATTATGAATGCTAGTCATATTTAGGGATATAAAAGGACCAAGACTAATACAAACTCTCAACTTTAGTGATTGAGAGCTTGAAGAATTCATCAAGACAAAAACAGGCTCACCACTAGAAAATAGCGCCGAAGTGGTAAGCTTTATGAGACTCCTTAACCTACTAATCCTTAAAAATATGGTAGCCAAAGAGACAAGCTGCATATCAATAAGTGCAGACTACCATGAAAACCGTAATAGAGCAGAGATATTAATAAAATGTCTCCAAAAACATGTATACTTCATGAAAAGTGACCTAGTCTAACTAATCACCACAAGATTCAAAGAAATTATTGGAACAAAACACTTAAATTGGCAATCAATGTCAAGAACTTTGACACACAATTCAAATTTAAGGAATCAGGAGAATCAATACAAATGCTAAACCAGAAAAGAAAGGGAAGAAAGAAAAAACCAGAGATCAAACAAAAGAGTAGGAAAGAAAAGAAGAAGATGAAGACTAAGACTCAGTATGCATGGAGAGAATCTCCAACCTAATTTAAAGGGGTTTACCCTTACAAGCTTATAAGATCGGGGGGTCCCCAGAGACCTCACTGTGAACTTATTAATATTATTATTATTATAATAATAAATATCTGTGAATTCATTAAATATTAATCTTCATATTTCAAGTTTATAATTTTCTTCTTTCTAGTTTATTGACTGTAAAATTTTTAAGATTCTTACTCTGAAATTTTTACATGTTTTATTAATCTATTTAAATTTACTCCTCATGTTTCATTCACATTCTAAGGATATTTCTACTGTTTTCATTTCAGTTTTTTATCATTTTGTTGTTGTCTTTAAATGACCCAATCATATATAAATGTTATTAATGTTTAAATAATCTAATTCCAATAAATATATATGAAA
>ARYC01011987.1:0-15466 GCA_000711775.1 Oxytricha trifallax | reverse complement strand
AAATTAAATAGATTTTTAATAATATATTGTCTTTAATAGAAAAAAATTTTAGAATACTTTATTGATTTATATTAGAATCGATTAAGGATTCAAAAAAATCATATAAAATTTTAATAACTCTATCTAGAATTATTAAATTTTTATTTAGAAATAACTTACTTCATGATTAAAGACCAAAGATTATTTATTATCCACAAATTATATAAATTCATGATTAAATAGAACTTTCTTCTATACTAGTTTGATCTTTGTTAATTCTAAATAGATTTAGAGATAGATGATTTTAACTTGAAAAAAAATTTCAAACTTATCTTGAAATAAGAAGCTTGTTCTTAATTCTACTAATAATTCCTTTAAAAAACGCAAATTTTATATATTTTAATAAATAAGGTTTTATAAATTAATCTGATAGATGTTTATTTAAACTACATTCATAATAAACTTAATTATAAATTATTAGCTTCATCGCCAACATTTGAAACTTGACGATGAAGATAATATATTGTTGTAATTTCTAATAAACCATAATCAAGAATTTCAACTGATTTTAAAACCAATGAATGATTATAACAACCAATCATTATCATTTAATTAACCATTCATTAACTACCAAAATATTTATGGTATAGAAGGTATTTGATGTAGAAGTTTAAGATCTTCTTAATAATAAATTGCATTTCCTCGTTTGAGATTTAGTGATAACGTGCTCGATCGAATTTATTTATAAGCTATTATTTTGCAGAGTTTTCTAAGAGAAACACTCTATTCGATATCTTAGTTCAAAATCATTTTAACTAAGGAGTAGATTGATATTTTATGTCATTTCTACTCAATTAATTAGTCGTCCACGGCAATTATGAACAGATTGAAATCTTTAAAATGATAATTGAAAGACAGCTATCGATGTCATACTGAAATGATGTTTATAATTAATACATTGTAAGAGATTTCTTAACAAGCTACATATTGATGATAAATAACAAGGAATTGATAATTTAAAATGGAATAAAATTAAAATAATAAGAATTCTTGATAAAAAAAGAAATTGTCATATCAAATTACAGTGGCCTATTCTTCCCACTCCTTGATATTAAGCTACATCTGGTTATTCTTATTAGAGGTTTTATTGCCAATTTTTATATATGTTTTCTGAAATCTTTGTCTTCTAATTTCGTTATTTCTGATTGTCTGCTTTTGGCAAAAATATTTATAAAATAGAATTAGAAATGTATTTTGAAACTTAGATAATTTGTTGAATATCTAGACTAAATCTCTACTATTTTTTAGATATATTTTTATTGAATTATTAATTGTAATTTCTCAATCTTTCAAGTTATATATCTTGACTAAGAACAAACTCTAACAAGCAGGTTCATTGGCTAAGCCAACAAATTCAATGCCATTTTTATAAATCATGTTGCTAACAACAGAATTACTAAATTGACAATAATGAATGACCATCCAATAATACTGTAGGTATTACCTTGTTCAGTAGATTAAATCTTTATGTCAAGATTAGGGTCGGACAATTTGCCATAGTAAGCACCATTAAGACTTTAGTCAACTGCGCAAATATTAGCAGCAGAAAAGCCTAACTGAAGTCGTAAAATTCGATTAGAATTTGTCGATAGTCGCCTTGGATTGATGAATTCCATTAAAACACCATTAATAATTCATATTCTAATTATCAGAAGAGCTTAATAAATTCCCACTTATAAATGAAGACATTTGATCCGATAGTAACTCTCAATGATCTCAACTATTCAAACCAATCATTTGATTTTAAAAACGATTAATAACTCTCCTAATGCGGAAAAAGATCAATTATAACCCTTGTTAGAATATAAAATAGTCACAACTTAAGATGATAATGCACTTATAAGATTAGTTAACGGTACGATAGAATAAGCGAATTCGTTGGTTATAAACTACAAATATAACTCAGAGTTGGCAAGTTTCTTGGCCTGCTTTCAAAGGAAGTTACCTATCCCCTATTTCTAAATTTATATTACTTGACAATAAATATATATATTAAACATTAAAATCAAAATTTTAATGACCAAAATGACTTATTAATAAGTTATTTTAATATATTATTTCAAGATTTATATTTATCCCTTTTCTTATTATATTTTATAAGTAATGTAAACAAACTATTTTATTAGCAATTAATATGATTATATTTTGGTCAATTTAATTAAAATGTTAGAATAAAACAATGTATAATCAAATTTAATTAAATGGACCATAATTAATTATAAATATTTATTGAAATTCGTTATGTATGGAGCAGGAAACGTATGTAGTAGACGGGAAACTACCTAATGGGAAGAAAGCTTCATCCCTTTGGATAAAAATGTCATTTTGGGGCAAAAACTTTGACTCTTAAAACGTTTTAAGAACTTTTCTGTAAAAATAAGAATCAGCCTAGACACTATCTACAACAGCACAATGGAAAGTGTCATAGTAGCAAAGGAAAAACCACTATGCTTAAAATGAATAATCATGATGTTTTTTTTTTAAAAAATAAAGTGAATTAGATATTGAATTTAGAATAATAACTTAGTAATAGTAATAGCAAATCTAACAAAAAAACGTTTCATCTTCATCTTCCTCATTGAATATCTTAATTTTTGCCCTTCTCTCTGTGGCTCCTTGAACTCCCTCTTCGTTGACATCTTCAGTCTTACCAGGTGCAACACCTGTAAAAATAAAATTTTAGCTATGTTATTTGTAACTTACATTAATGTTGAATGACACAGAGCACTCTGATCAGACATTTTTTTAATTATTTATTTGTCTTTTTTATTATTTAATACAATTCATTTTATTCAAAAAATATCGTAAATACACACAAGAGAAAAAGAAAGTCGCTGCCGAATACGTCTAGCACAAGATTTCTCAAATAGGCAAACAGTAACTTAGGCATGGTACCTAAGGACCATTTTGCATCGTGGAATTATCATAGCATAAAGAATGTATGACTTTCATCATCATTGAGTTCAAGTAATCGCGGAGCTTTAATCATTCAGTTCAGTAAGATGTCTTAGTTGGATACTTCATCTTCCTGCATTATTCATCGAAGAATCTGGCGGTGCTTTGGTTAGCTCCCCATTTAAATTCCGTAAAATTGTATTTAAAAGTATTTTAAGAAATATTATAGGATATTAATATGGTAAGTACTCATAATTTTAAAAATTTACATCTCTATTAGAAACTATGCTAGTTAATAATAATTTAATATATTCACATAATGAAATAAACATTTGATTAGACCAGTTTGTCATCAAGACACAAACTAAGAATCAACTGGAAAATAACATTAACAAAGAAGAGCTGAGCTCATGAAATTCTACCCAATTTTTAAGAGATACTGTACCAGATGAATCACTAACGCCAAAACTCTCGTTTTCACATCAGCTTCAAAGCATTAATGAAGCGATTGAAGATGACTAGGGCACCGTAATTGATAACTCGAGCAGAATGGTCTTGTATTGGATTGCCATGATCCTGATATCAGGGCTTAAATGACATCAACTACAGCATACTCTTGAAAAATTAGCCGATAAAGATCTCTCCTACAGCAGAAATCTTTCGAGACACAGGAACGACTGATTAATGTAATCGAAAACTAAGAGGGCAAACTGATCAGATTACTCAAGAAGATGTAACAAAGGTATCTGCTCCTGTCTCTGAAGTTAATCAGCATCGTTATGGAAAAAAAGAAGAGAAGTCTGAGAAAAATGCTTTTACAAAAGAGTATCAGGAATACCAAAACAACTTGGTCGAGATTAATCTCAGCATATTTTATATGATATAATAGCAGTTGGATTAATTAAATATAAGAAATGAATTTGTATTTATTTTTTATTTCTCCAAATTTTGCATTATTTTATCTACAAATAAAAACAAGCTGTGCAAAAATTCATATATTTAGATGAAAGGCTGATTTTATGTGTAATGGCTATAATATTTGTGGTATTATTATATATTTGTTAATATATTACTATTTTAATTATTGAAGTATTTGTAATTTATTCATTTTTGAACTTAAAATAATTTATTAAAAGGAATTTACCATTAACAAAACTATTTTCGTATTAATATTGGCTTTAGATTTACTATTTATTACTTCATTTAAATACTCTTAGGTTGATGATATATGCTAAGAATTACATAAATTCTCTCATTTATTGTATAGAAGTGACACTTGGAAAAGAAACCTAATACTTTTCACAACTAGATTTTATAGTAATTTTAGGTAATTGTTGGCGGGAGGAGATAAAACTATTTCTCAAAATTTTAAAATAATTTAAAATTCATTAAACATTGAATTAACTTATTATGACCTAATAAGTAGGTCTATAAGACCCCTAATTATCATTCTAAGTAGTTTTCTAAGAAACCTACTTTGTAGTATATACTCTGTATAAATGAATAAATAACAATAAGTTTTCCAATATTTTATTTCTTTAATATTTTGAATTTTATCAATAATTACTCTGATTCCTTGCATACTCAGTCGTAAATAATTCACACGGTTTCTAAATTATTAATTAAAAAAATTATTTAATTTTAAGTGATTTATTAAGCTAAATTTACAACTGAGTATGCATGGAATCAGAGTAGTTATTGATAAAATTTAAAATATTAAAGAAATAAAATATTGGAAAACTTTTATTTTTTAATAGTTATACAGAGTAAATACTCAAAATAAGTTGCTTTGAGGACTTCTTAGAATGTAATTAGGGGTCTTATAGACCTACTTATTGGGTCATAATAAGTTAATTCAATGTTTTATGATTTTTAAATTATTTTCAAATTTTGAGAAAATGTTTTATCTCCTCCGTTTGGGAGTCTTAACCTAATAATTTTGTAAATGACTATTAAAAAATAGTTTTAACAGAAACAATAAAGCTCTTTCTTTGGCAATAAACTATTCTATCTATCGCTGAATAGTATTTTAAAAGAATTAAAAATTGGACAATGATTAAATTATTCAGAATACACATAAGCATAAGTATTATTTAAAATAAATTTTGATATTTGTTTGATTAATTACTGATTTTTTAATAATGAAGTACACTTTAGCTAAGAACCTTTTAAACTATAGAGCATTTTTTACAAGCCTATAAATAAATATTTCTTTATTTGTCATAGAATCTTTTATGTATACGCATCATAAACCCCAAAACCCCATGGATCATTACAATTAAACAGGTTCAAAATGTTTGGAGTAAATTAAAGTAATGAAGCATATAGATTAAGTTATAAAATAAGTAATCAGATATGGTTATTTTCTTATATCAATAAAATTTCTTTGATAAATTGTCAAACAAAAAATGGATTCCAGAAATTTCTACAACCTTGACAGATTTATTATGAGCATTGTATCTTTATATAGTTTAAACTACTTATGAATCAAGCATTTGATGTTAATTCTTTATACTTTATATTTATTCGTTTTGTCTTAGTCTTTGCTATTCAACCTTTTAGTTCTTCTCATTAGTATATTATTCAATGTCATTTTTTAGAGCTGCTTTTTCAGTAGTAGTTAATCTACTATTAAGTTATTTCATTTTATCATTAACTGCATCAAATTTGCTATTCATATATTTTTAAGTGCTCAGTGCAAATTTTATTTACTTATTCTATTATACTTTTGGAATTTAGTTACAAATTCTTTTGCTGATCCTCGATTATTTTTGTTTTCGAGATATTTGGTTGCCAACTTTGCTCTAGTTTTCTTTGAAACTGGCAATTTGGGTTTGATTTTCATCAATTAGTTTTTTTAGATTGTTATACAACTCTGTAAACCTTCTTACATGAGCGGCCAAAGCTTCTTGAAGACGCAACCCCAAATGTAGGTGATAAAGTTTTAATTTCATTAACTAAAATCTAGAAGGCATTTAATATTTCATCTTTTCCTTCATTTCTTAACTGCTAAATCATTTTAGATATCTATCTGATTTATTTTATCCTATAAGTTCTAAATTTTATCAATGTTATTTTAGTTTTGTTCACTCAACTTTTCATTAAGTTTACTGTCTAAAATTTTTGGGACTTGACTAAATAACTATTATTTCAGTTCTCCCATTGCATCTTTGGTCAAGTCTGTAAATTATATGCTTATTTCGCTCTCTATTTAATTTAATTGTGGGAAAGCGAAGTAAGACTTCGTCTAAAAACTTTCTGAGATAGTAAGCATCTATTAAGAATCTAATGATCGGAGTCCAGAATTATCTTTTTTATCGCTTTTGCTTAAATCTTAAGAAATCTATGAGAGTGAATCGTCGCTTTGTTAAAATGATTTGGTTATCTTATTAATACTTAATTTTTTCGCTTGCTATTTCTATCCCTATTTCTAATAAATTTATTTTTAGGGAGTATTTCATCTACTCTCACTTTTTCTTGAATTTAAAGTTTTTATTAAACAATTTCTATGGAATTGTAAGACTTCTTTTAAAGTTAAATTTTGACATCCTTATAAGTTTTTTTTCCCTAATATTTCTTGCTATTTCAAAAATTACAAAATCTTAGTCTTCTATTCCTAATTCTTAAGTGCAGTCAATTGTTCTTCATTGGAAAAAAAATCCGCAGTGTATTCGATGCTTCCTGGGTCGGAATTGCCTAATTAAATCTACTTTTCTTTTTAGATATTTATTTCGCTTTTTTTTACTCATGCTTTTATATAAATTTGGTAAAACTTTTTCAAGCTTATATAATTTTTTGAAATTACTAATATTGGTAGCAATTATTTTTAGCAGTCTCATCATGATTAAGCACTCTTTAATTCTAGTATTTTATATATTGCATTACTAAGAGTTTTATTTTAATTCTGTTAAAAATGTTACATTAAAATTAATTAATAAGCGATTGTTAATAAGCTTGATAAAAACTATAACAAAGTATTACAAACTATAACAAATTATAGAAACTATAACAAACTATAAAAAATAATTCTAAATCTCTTTTTTTATCCCCAATTGATTCTTTAGTTTGTGTAATATAATCTAATAAAGAAATTTGAATTTTGAAGTCAGAGTTTGATTTATCATTACTCTAGTGCATCTTGAAGTTCAAGTTAAGATTTGAGAGAGAGTATAAGTTTCAAATTTATAATTCCCAAAAACCTAGATAAAAGTTCATAATTTTATATAATATTTAATTCATCGAATGAAATAAAGTTGATCAAAGTATTTTAGAAGAAGTCGACATATGAGAGTTGAAAGACATTAGTTAAGTTGATGGCAATAAAATAATTACAAAATATTTTTTTGTTTTCATAAAGAATTTAAAAAAAAAGTAACCCCATAATTATTAATTTATGAATAAATGAAGTTTTTTATAGTTTAAGATTAATAAATTTTTGTTTTTTAAATTAAAATTAATGAAATTTAATTAATCACTTTAGATCATAAAATTTTTATCCTATTAACTAGGTATATTTTTAAGAGGATTCCCTAGAAAATGACACCTTCTTCATGTAGGTGCATTACAAGCTATTTTTTATTGATGAGGTCGTCAATTTAATTTTTCATTTGGTTCATTTCTTCTCATTCCCATTTTTATTTTAGTCCATAATCTTGTTCTTGGATTTTGATTAAGAGGGTATATTTTGTTTAGAATGCTCTTGGTTTCCTTTGGTGTTTTGCTTAAATAAATGTGCAGACCTTCCCTTATTTAATTGTAAAACAATTAATCAATTAAATGCTTACCACTGAATGTTTTAGAGTTGTTTAAGACTTCTCCAAACCGAGGTTTCATATGCACTATGCTTTTTTAGGAACTATTCAATCTAATTCTTCTTTATTCCTTTGCTCTTAGTATCATTTCATTCACTCCATCCGAGTCAAGAGATAGTAAGACATCTGTTATCCATTTTTTATCCAAAGAAGCCAATCACATTGATCTGGCAAGAACTTTAGTAATGATGGCTTATTCTCTGCATATTAAAGAAAGTCGTCTGCTGTAAGTCCCTCTATTTAAGGAACAGCAGATACAATGACATCACATCGTTTTAGATACTATCCAGAATTATTAACTAGAATCTTACCTCTTTTTCCCCTCTTAAGATGCTTTTTAAAAAAAGTATATATTTGAGCAATTTATCTTAGGTAGATAAGCCCCTCCCTCCTGAGTTAAAAAGTCGTATAACTCTTTCTTATTTCCAATCTTCGATTAGACCTAGCTTACATGTATTGCCTGAAAATTATTTTCCATTGAGCAATATTTTCAATACAAGATAGAAAGTGTTTAAAATTAAAAAGGCAGGCTTATTACTTAGTAGATTCATTTAATTATAATAAGTTAATAATTTTACTTAAATATGTGAGTAGTTTTAAAATCAATTGATTCTTCTATAGAGAAATCATATTGGTTCAAAATTATAAAACTTTAAAAGGAAAATGGAACAAAACCCTAAACCAAAATTTAATTAGTAAAACATTAGAAAATTCTATCAATCGCAAATCAAGTCAGACAGTTATGATGATGAACTCGACAGTTTGTCGTTAAAGATGTTTCCTGTTAAAATTCATAATAAAATGAGCTAATAATAAGCAAAAATTCTACTTTAATAGTATCTGGTGAAGAAACTCCAAATCCCATTAACATGATATCTCTTACCCATACTGAACTCTATAATATCGAAAATAAAATTTTGTCAAGCATGAACAATTACTTATAAGCTTAAGTTTTTCTTGACCCAAGAAGAATGCTGAGTTCATTTAAAAAACAACAACTTGGAGAAAGTGAATTAACAAAGGAATAAGTAATTAAATCTTAAAAAAGCTTTTAAAATTTTTAGAGTTAAGAGGTTCTTATAATTCCTGCTAAACATAAATTCAAGATTCAAAAAATAGTTTACAAGGCAAAATGAAAATAAATTACATACAACCTCAAGAAAGCTTAGTTTATAATGACGTAAAAATATGAATAATTATATTTATTGACAATTTTTAAAAAATTTTATAGAAAAATAACCCCAAAATAATAAAAAGCAAAGTTGAAAATTAAAATAGCACAGATAAATATAGGATCTATAATTTATTAGAGAATGCTCAAAAACTTAATTGATGAAGAGATTTAAGATAAGCATGTTTAAGCTTAATAAAGTATTAAAAATAACAGTATAAATTAGGGGATCAAGACAGTACAGAATAACATAAAAGATAAACAATAGCAAATCATATTAGATGGTTTATTTAAAAAACTTAAAAGGAAAATTCTAAATAAAATTTGTCAAGTAAGTATAAGTTCAAAATAAAATACAGCAATCAAAACTTGTTTTAGTGTCTTCATAAAAATTCGAAAAATTAAATAATTAATTTGGAATTATATTTTAAAAAGGTTTATTACATTTATGAAAAATAAGTGGAAAACTTTAATTAAAATTGAAATTTATAATTTAAATAAGGAAAACTTAAGATGATGAGCCTGGAGCAGCTAGTCATTCACTAAAATTTGTAAGTTACAAAAAACATATCTAAAAATTTTTTATTTCAGCAATACTTACCAGCTGGAGAGACGACGTCAGTAGACCAAGACCTCAAGTGGCACTGGGAAAAAATGGGAACAACAGAATAGGTTTGACCAAATGGAGCAAAGTATGAAGGTTATTGGAAAGATGATAAAGCTGTTTCTAGATTCCATTTATGTAATTGTCTATACTAATACTTATTATTTAAATTCTTTTTCATTTTATATTAAAGTTTTCCACTTATTTTTCTAATGATTATTCATTCAAGAGCAAACAATCAGATATTGCCCAAAAACAGCGACAACTTGCCAGCAATGCATATACATTGACTCAATCAAATTAAGAAAAGTCTTAATTAATGTTGATGAAAGCTGTTTCAAAACCAGTCTTACCTAAGAAATCCTGTACCTTAAAAGGTATTGAGAAATTATAATGACAAATTGGTTAGGATATTTAATGTCAACATAATTGCTTCTGCTTTTAGTGATGGGTGATTAGCGTCTAGCTTGAACGTTGAATAGAATAAAATTACAACTTTTATTTACTTCATCATTCAGTTGATTTAGTACCTAGATTCTACAACCCCTTATTGGAGGGAAAGAGTAATAATAATTTAAGATAATGCCACGAATCACAAAAGCGTACTAGTGTTGCAAAAGTTTAGGCTGTATGATCTTTCAATCATGTTTCTTGGCCCTTATTAATTCAACCTTGCTCCAGTTGAGAAAGTCTTTGCTAATATTAATAAAGATACAATTTCATCATAAGATTCCCTCACTCGAGAAGTTTTTTTTAGCTATTTAATCACCTCGCTTTATTCTGAAAATTTTTCTTGGATTAAGGAGTGCTTTTAAAGTTGCATAAAATAAGCTCATTCTGCACTTATCTTGGAAGAATAATGAATTAAAGTCTTTTAGTATATGGCTTTGATGTTATATATATAGACTCAAATTTAGCCAACTAATTATAGCAAGAAGTAAAAATAATTGTTAATTTTTAATTTATTTCTTTAAACAACCTTAATCTATTATTTAATTCACAAAATATTACAATTATACTTGAAATAAAGTTTACAATAAATAATTATTGTAATATTTACCTTTTAAATATTTAAAATTATACAATTACAATTAAATTTCTTTCAATACACTCCAATGATGTAAATATTATTTAAAATTTTAAATTCATTCAAAATTGAAACTTTTGGATTAATTTTGGTCAAAAATCTTTAATATCTTAAACCTAAGTCCCCCCTGTAAGTTAAATTAAATGAATTAAATATATCAAATAATTTCTATTTATATTAAGCCCCTTTAAAAAAAATTTTCTTAGATAAGGAACCTTTCAAAATCTTTCCAGGATACTTTCAGAAATGCAAGATTTGTCCTGCGACTTCTTTTCAGAAACCATTCAGGATCTCTTCAGGAAGCTTTCGTGAATATTTAAATGGTACCAAAATATTTTAGATATAGGGGGAACTCAAAAATAAACTTATATTAATTATTTATTTTAGATCATGTCCAGATAAAAGATAAATAAAAAAACGAGAAAAAGTGAAATAAGGCAAGGATGGAAAGTTTAAATGTCCTCACTATAAATCTTGAAAGAAAAATATGTGGGAGAGACTAAGAATGCAGTGTATATTCATGTCAGCAGAGATCATAAAAAACAAGGCTTAATCATCAATGTAGTCAAACCATTTATGTGCAGTTGCTCAAAATGATACTCAAGAAAAGCTGATTTAGTATATCATTAGCAACAAAAAGGTCATGAAAAAGCAAAAATAGATTCTTTCGAAGTTGATGTGAGAAATAAGAGAGAATGGATGAAACTTAGAGATTGGGCAGAAGAAAAATATAATGGTGAAGTTTTCGATGTGATAATGTCAGACCCCCTCACCCAGACACCGGATACAACTTAGGTTATGACACAATGACTGACGAGGAGATTATGTCTGTCCCAATAGAATTAGTCCAGGATAAAGGCTTTGTGTTTTTATGGACTACGAATGCCAAAAAAAAATCATTGTGTGAAACTTATCTCACTTGAAGGGGCTACAAAATCGTAACTACTGTAGATTGGCTAAAATCAGATGACGGAGAGAATTTAATAAGTGGTCTTGGCAGGGTACTTCAACATTGTTAGGAAGAATGCGTAGTTGGAATAAAGGGCAATATGGCTTACATAAATGCATAGTTTAATTTACAGAAAATCAAGAACGCTATAATAGACATGAGAAGACTCGGTTCATAAAAACCTACTAAAATTTATGAAATGATTGAAGAGTTTTGCCCGGGTTGCTACTTCCTAGATGTATAGGCTAGATGGATAAACAAGAGACCTGGGTGGGTCAGATTTGGACTAGAATCTAAAAGAATGCTTAATTTGGAACACAAATAATGAATCTTAGTCAAAGTCATATATTGTTGCAGAAGAGAATTTCTTATATTCAAAGGTTAATTACGATTCATTGATTACTCTAAATTTTAAAATTCTTAGTTTATAAAAAAATTAATTTCTTTAAACTGTACAATCGTACAACTATTCAACCTTGGTTATAATTATTAAATATAATAAAAGTTAAAATTAAAAGTGTACTAATCAAAATAGAATTAAAAGCTAATCAAATTAGTGGCAGTTAATATATAATACTCTTACAGTTAGATTTTTGTTTTTCAATTTTCCCATTTCAATTCTATTTCAACAATATTGCAACGTTATCAGAGATATGTTTTTGAAGAAGAGGATGACTGTGAAAAAAATGAGAAAAAAAAATTTTAATTTATAACTT
Organism: Oxytricha trifallax; assembly: GCA_000711775.1. Taxonomy (NCBI): domain Eukaryota; phylum Ciliophora; class Spirotrichea; order Sporadotrichida; family Oxytrichidae; genus Oxytricha; species Oxytricha trifallax. The sequence goes on along the minus strand of ARYC01011987.1, from coordinate 3,194 downwards.
ATCTAACGTCGTAAATGTAACATACCAGGTCTGTATTGGCAAAGATTCAATATTTACCATAAAAGAAAGTCCAAGTTTCTGTACTCCAGTATGTTTTGATTATTAATAAAGAATGGGCAATATATTTATTTTAAAATACCATAATAGCTATAAGATATTATATTTAATACAAACTTATGATAAAATTTGCTTTCTTGATTAGAGAAAATTTTGTTGTAATTAAGATCTTCAATAATTATAGCTTCTTTTGAATTTCACTTAAAATCGAAAAAGATTTACAGAATATGTATTTCATTTATTCATTATGCAAAATACTACGGCCCTGAATTTCAGAAGTAAAAATACTTAGGGTACCTGAGTAAATGAGTTTTTCATTCTTCAAAGTTATATTTGCGATTAATCTATGAAATCATCATATCAATCACAAACTTAATTATTTAGTATTTTATGTTTTAATAGATTTATTGAAGAATCACCAGGCTTTGTAAGAATTCACTAATTTTATTGGCATATTTTATGGAGAAGATAATAGGTTTAAATTAACTGCCATCATCGTAGATATACATTATTATAAAAAAAAACATTCAATAAATGAATAAACTATGATTTATCACCCACATGAAGATAGGGTTTAATAATAGAAAAAATGGGGGTTAAGAATAAACTTTACAGATAGAGTAGTTGCTGTATAATATTTTTTTAAAAATATTTTTTTTCACTAAACTTTATGACTATTTGCTCTTTTAAAATTTAGATTCAGCATATTAAATGCAGAATTTTAAAAATAGGATGAAATTTTATTAAATAATCGACAGTCATATATCAGAGTCCCCTCTCGTGTGCTATTTTATTATAGTATTTCGATAAAGCTTTGACATTGAATAAAATATAGTTAGAAATATAGGCTGATTCTGAGAAATCTTAGATCCCTTTTAAAACTGTTCAATTTTCTAAATACAATAGATTATTATAATTATTTAATCCTGTACGGAATTTAATACTGGAGCTTAAGCCAGCCAGTTTTTATATAATCAGATATTCATACTTTGACTTTTGGTGATCCAGTTTCCTCTTTCCGAGGGAATTAAAATACAATAGATAAAAATATACTTTTAAGGAAATTATTTCTTTTAAATTTGAAATTTAGCATTTATTATAATGTTTGAATAGCTATTTTCAATTAATAATAATTTTTAAAAGAGTAAAAACATTAGTATCAAGAGATTTTTAAATTATAAATTAACTTACTCTTACAAACCATTGCTATTAACTTTTTAATTCTAATAAAACCTTAAAAATCTAAGAAACACTGGGAATTAAACCCACCCTAAAAAGCTTTTGAATTCACCCTTTATACAAACTCATCGTTTTTCCAATTCTATTGTTTCATTAAAAAAAATCTGTTTTAAATAATTATGATGTGATCTTAGAGAAATCTCAAATTCATACTCATTATTTTTAAAGATTCCCTTAATAACTCAAAGGAAATACTAATGCACACATATATAACATTAAAGCAATTTCATTGAGATAATTTGAGATAATCTATCAGCAGTATAAATATTTTACAAAACACTTTGAAGAAAAAGACATTTTAAATTGAGTGAATTTAATATTAATTGTAATAATAAAGTATTATCTAGATTGAAATTTGAATTTTGCTCTTGGAGTAAGTGCGCATGAAACCTAAAATCTTTCTGATTATTTTATTATAGAAAATTAAATTTTCTCTTATTCATATATAAAGTTAATATCAGTTTTATACTACTTATTTTAATATCAACTTAAAATTATTTTCATGGGGTTTATTATAAAATTTATGGTATCCATATATTTTGTTAAATATTATTTTTATTATTATAATTTGGTAGGTAATCCGGTGGCATTTATTTAAGTTTTTTTTAAAAAATTATAACTCAACTCTTTTAGACTTTGTGAATTTTATAAAATTAAGAGATAATAATTTCTGGCTGTATATTTTAACTCCCTAAAATTCTTTAATTAATATCATTATAGTCTCAAATATTTATAATAATATAGGATAAATTCACTTAGATTATTTCTAACAGTTATAAATGCAATTATTAGGATGAATTATGTTATTAATAACTTATTGGAACAAAATAATACTAACATTTATGATTTATAATAGGAAATTGATAAATTTAATCAAAAACTTTATATATTAAAAAGCATTCTTATAGATTAGACGCAGACGGAATTACAGCACTCACTTAAAATGTAAGTTTAAAAAAGAATATCTTTATTTTTTATTTTTAGTGGTCCCACCTGGTAAGACCACAGGTGTCACTGGACAGGTGCTTCGCAAGACTACTTAGTGAGCAAACTTAAAAGACTTTGAGATAAATCAAGAGAAGATGACGATGAAGATCAAGAAGATGAAACGCTTTATTAGACATTTCCATTTTTTAATTGTATATTAAGTATTCTGATTAACTTTAATTAAATTATTAATTCACTAAATTTTCGAAATTTTTAACTATGATTTATTAAAACATAAGCTAATTTTATTAAAGTGAACATTTCTTTGCATAATATCTTGTTGGCAATCATTAATATAAATGAAATTAGCAAATAAAAATATTATCGATCATAAATGTTTGAAAATTAAAAGTTATACATATATTTAGAAATTAACGTAATACAATTTGAATTCTTTAATATACTCTAAATTCAATAAAAAATGTCTATAAATAAAAATTTCCACTCTCAATGCTAAGTGACTTCTCTTAAGTTTATTCAAAATAGAATCAATTATATTCCAAATTATAAGGTTAGTAAGTTATAATTTTAGTTAATCTACCAAATTTTCTTGAGAAAATTAATATTTTAATGCAAAATTTACTACAGAGAAAGCGGATATGCAAAGACAAGAGACGAGGAATAATCTCAAATAAATTATCAAAACTGAGATATGTCTACTTTCAAAGAATACTAATAATTCCTTTCTGCATCGCTAAAAAACAATTGAATCAGAAAACTAATAATAAAATTAAAATAAATATGCAAAAGTAAAATGGCAAATACAAACACACTAATACTGCTCTAACATATATCTCATTTTTTTTTAAATTTAGATTAATATAAACTAAATTAAAATGATAATTTGTAATTATTGCCAGTTTTTTTGATTTTAAAATAATTAAGTTTCCCAATCTTTTGTATTTTATCAA
>ARYC01011986.1:0-15771 GCA_000711775.1 Oxytricha trifallax | reverse complement strand
TAAATAATAAAACTAGTAATGATTTTAGTTTAATATAGGTTTTTGTAAAATTTTATATTTAGGGATCAATCGAAAAATGATAATTCGATATTAAAATAATTTTTTTGTTTATCTAAATTCTAAATTAGACAGTAGTAAGATAACTTAAATTTACCTAAATTTAAGCTTTATTTGTCAGTAAATATAAATTATAAATAGATTATAAGTGTTTTTCATTTATACTGATGAAACTGTGTTTACATTCATTACTTTAAATCTAGGTATTGGTAATATAAAAAAATTTTGATAAAAATTTAAGATCAAACTCAATTTTTTTTTGTGGATTAAGTGCAGATAATTTACTATAGACATATATTTATTCGCCCTTTCTCTATAAATATTGAATAATATATTAAATTCTTTCAATATTTCAGAGTCTAGAACGCTTTCACTAAAATTGTCGTTTGTCTGTTGAAAATATATCTGCTAATTTTACAAAAGCATAATAAAATGGTAAACATATTACATGTATTTTATTATTTACACCCCTCTTTTTAATGAATTTTAGTTCTGTTTTTTTTGGGGATCATTAAAAATAATTTTAAGGAACTTCTGCTAAATCATGCTTTTCATAATTTATAGATAGACACAGTAGATTTTAGAAAAATTAATACGATAGATTAAAGATTTAGTGCTTAAATAAGCTCTAAATTATCGAACTTATGGTTTTTATATATATATTTTGCCCATAAAGGTATTTGGCTTCTTTTTCTTTTCTTTCTCTTAAGTTTTGCTTAGGCCTATGTATCTACTCTTAGTGCCAGCTCCTACATCTATGTTTATCTCGTCTGGATTTATAAATCAGTGAAGAGTCTCTTACTCAATTCATGTATTACTTAAGACCTTCTCTCTCTGTTTAATTTGCTGCGCTCTTTCATCAAATATTTAGCAGTGCCAGGTTTTTCTATAAAGTTAGAAGACTAAGCTTATTTGAGATGAATGGATGCTTTTGAAGTTCCTACAACCAGGAATCACTTATTTTAATACCTTGCTTCTCTTTTTCTTCAGGAGAGATGCTGTAGCGTTTCTTGTGAGCTTCTTAAATTACTTCATTTAAGTACTCAGATTTAATATATCCAATAAAACCAAAGAAGAAGTTTATCTGGCAGCTTATAACTTAGTCTTAGCTTTAATCGAAGCTAGAGGGAAACATCTGGATAATTTATAGCATGATTATAGATTTTATAACATATACTTTAAGTAAAGAGAATTTAGTGAATTAAGAGTGAATTTTAATTTGAAATACAAAAGTAGAGAGAAAAAAGCATTAGTATAGCTTAGAGTATTGTCTAAAAATAGTCATCATCTTCTTCATCATCGTTTTATTGATCTTTCCTTGTTCTTATTGAATTTATCAAAGATATTGGGCTTTAGTTGCTTAGCTTGCTGTAGCAAAAACCCGCTGTGTTCCTGGTGCTACAGCTGTAACCTCAGCCACTTCTCACTTTAAGAGCACCATACTTAGATTCTTTCAAAGGGAGGAGACTCAATTATATTTAGCCAAAATTTAATTATTTTGAGATATTTTAATAAATTAAATCATCCTGAGCTTTAATTAATAAATTTAAGTCTAATATTAATTAAGACATTTCTATTAAAATTTCTCTATAAAATATACCTATTACTTTAATCACATATGTTAAAGCATTAAAACTTAAAAAGTTTTAATCAGGATGATTTAATTTATTAAAATATCTCAAAATAATTAAATTTTGGCTAAATATAATTGAGTCTCCTCCCTTTGAAAGAATCTAAGTATGGTGCTCTTAAAGTGAGAAGTGGCTGAGGTTACAGCTGTAGCACCAGGAACACAGCGGGTTTTTGCTACAGCAAGCTAAGCAACTAAAGCCCAATATCTTTGATAAATTCAATAAGAACAAGGAAAGATCAATAAAACGATGATGAAGAAGATGATGACTATTTTTAGACAATACTCTAAGCTATACTAATGCTTTTTTCTCTCTACTTTTGTATTTCAAATTAAAATTCACTCTTAATTCACTAAATTCTCTTTACTTACGAATGTCTTAATTATTCTTTGTTGAAATACTGATAAAAAATTAGATTTGATTACTGATTTCTTAAGCATTAACCGTATTCAAAATCAAGTAAATTATACTTTTGTAGCTTTCATTTAATTATAATAATTCATTTAAATTACTGAAAGGGGTTTTAGGGTTTTAAATATTTATTGCAACTGATTTTAATATAAAATAATATTATCATTATAGTAAAATAAATTTGTTAATTAAAATTGGGTATAAATATAAATTCTTAGCTTAGTACTGTCAGCATTAAGGCAGGAGAATCAACTTTTATTTTTTTATTTAAAATTATAAATTATTAAATAATTTTTCCATATACCTTTATAAATGCAACAACTTCTATTTTAAATATTTTTAGCAATTTAACTAACTTGCTTTAAAATTTTTATAATCCCATAAATATTTTTAATTTATAAGTAATATCTTTTACTACTATAGTTTTCGCTTTCTTTTTACATTATCATACAAAAGAAAATTTTTTATTGTATTTTTCCGAATTTCTTTTTCGCAAATATTATTGAATTGTGATTTATTATTATTTACTCATTCAAAATTAATTATATTTTTCATTAAATTTTTTGGAAAAATAATTAAACAATTTTATATAAGATAAGATTTTATAATTTATAGAGGCAAGGAGAGAAGCTTTTTTTATGTTAGAAATACATTTACAAATTGAAATTAAATTAAAGAATATTAATTATTAACTTAGAAAGTTAAGTAAAAGAGTTGGAACGAGGAGGGACAGTCGAACCGTTCTAATCAAGAGGCAAAAAGTTTTGTCTCACTAGTTCGAAAAGCGAACTTCCCCCAGCTGGACTTCAACATCCAGAGGTGTTTTAACAAAGAAGTACATACATACTCACGAGTGGCCCTAAATCATAGAGTATGTCAGATTTGACACCCTTAAGTCTGTACATTCTTTTAGCACCCGTTCACAACTCAGCTAGGTACTATACATAACCCTAGCACAACCGGAGCATTCACTCAACAATAGGTTTTCTTAATTTTCGAATTTATTACCTAGAGTCCAGCTAATTTAACCAACAAAAACAGTGAGCTTACGTCCAATTAGTTACTTACTTAGCTCCACCCCAACCCCCAAAAAAATCCACTCTCTGTTCATGATGGCATTTTCAACTTCAACTAGGATTGAGGCCTGACCGAAAAAATTCAGTCATATAGTTTCAAACATCTATCAATCAAGACTACAAAGAAATAAGTAAGGGAAAAAGATTTTAACACTGTCAAAAAACCTCACAGAACAAATAATCCCTTCAACTAGATTTCCTCAACCTCAACAATCTAAGTTCGGCCAGAACCTAAAACGACCATTTTCTCTCTATACAATAGAGAACGCTCTAAGATATGTTTTGGAAGGAATGACTCCCAAATTTCTAAAATACGTCACGCAATAAAAAAATTTCTTTTTCCAGTACTAAATAGGAAAACTAAATAAGAACTAAATTAATAGAGAATCACCCAAAACATTAATAATAAGTTGACCAAAGATATGAGGGGAATCACCCCAAAACTTATCAGGCTATTTAATAATTAAATATTTTATACACTATATCAACTAACAATGTCTAATAAAGGGAGTAAGCACCAGTATAAATAAAAGTCAAAAGCTTATACCAACAATAAAAACTCCGGCCCAAAGCCGGAGAACCTTACTTTTGAAAACCCAGAAACCCCTAAATCCCTAAACCCCATATATTTACTAGTTAAATCTGGATACTATCCAACACAATTAAAGAAAGTTATTAACTATCATATAAAAGATTTGGGACTTTTATCTACTATATAATAATAAAATTTAATTAAAGATGTTCCAGGAAGTGGGTCTTTTTGATTTGAAAATCAATGGGAAATGGTGCCCAATATGCAACCTTACAGATTGCATGGAAAACAGCTACAGAACTCTGAGAGCCTTTGATTAAACTATGTAAGAACTCCAAGAATATGTCGAGTTCGGAGTCTTCGATGGAGTAAGCTCCATCGACAGCGAAGAAGAGAATAAGATTGAAAAACACATACTCAATTTCTACAGAGAAAGAGTATACTTAAGACAGTTGTGGGCTCACAAGAATTCATTATTTTGAGTTAATTTTTTTAAAGAATTAATTGAAATAGAATCAATGATGAGACAACCAGAGAGATTGAACAGATCAGATGATTTAAATAATATTAAAAGGACTTGACCCTTATATGCTTTAAAGCTTATTGATCGGGGGTCCCCAGAGACCTCAATGTGATCAAATTATTATTATTATTATTATTATTATTAAAGAATATTAATAAATAATTTATTTAGTGGCAAATTAAAGTTAACAAAATAATAACTAAGCTTTATAATTGGATATACTGTTTTATTGCATTTTCTATAAAATAATTGGACTTTAATTATAAAACAAAATAAATTAAATTCAAAAACTTATAATAAAAATCAAATTATCTTTCACTAGAATGAGGTAAAATAGTACCGCCAATTGTAAAGTCCAACTAAATTTATATTCTCTATCAAATGTGTCCAAAATCGTTTATATTATTCAACTTTTAATTTTCACATTTTTGATTAATTAATAATTTAATTTGATTTGAATTCCAACTTAAGAATATATTCTTAAATAATGAAAATACCAGTTTTTAATAATTGAAAATTATATGATATTCTTCTTTGTATTTTTAGTGCTATTATCATTAATTATAATATATATTAAAAGATTTTTAAAAAGTAATAAATCTCTCATTTTAAATTATTTATATCTTTTTTATCCTTCCAGTAGTCATTCTATTAATCCAACTATTTTTGGAAAGAAATCTATGAATATACTCTAAGTAAAAGTCATTAAAACAGTTATAGTTTATTTGATAATCAAATTTACATGGATAACCGTAAAATAACTTCAAAAAGAATGTTTACTTATAAATATTTAAAATCATTTATTCATTTTATTAAAATACATTATATTTGGAAAATTAACATAATAACTAATTTAAAATAATTTATAAATGAAATACACTATTTAAGATATTTTGAGTGTAATATTAATAATTTTTTAAAAAATGAATCACATATCTCTTAAAGTTTAATTTCAATAGTAATTCAACATAGTACGAGAGGAAAAATTGGTTCAGATAATTGGTAAATACAGTTAACTGAAAAACTAGTGCTGTAAAACTACCATCTGTAGGATTCAAAACCCCAAAACCCCTTAGTTAGGTTTATAAATGCTTTGATTTGTAGTGTATAATTGGGGACTTATTGGGGTTAGTAGAAAAATTAGGTCAATTTGCAAAATGAGAAATAAAAATTAGCGAAAATTAGGGTCTTTTTATGATGAGTAATATTTAGATCTTTGCTTATGCTAAGGTATGGTACGAGTATTTAATATAGACTAAGTCAAACCAGTACTGAATTAAACAGCTATAGCTAAGCTCCTGTGCAAGAGTGCCTCAACTGTTAGGTATCACTGCATGCTTGCTGTTTAGCATTTTATTTCTGGTTCTTAAAATTAACCTGCAAAAAAATAAAAGTTCTCTCAGGCTTTTATTGACTACCTTTGCGACTCGAAGACTTTAAAGTATTGGGGACACGACAAGCGAGCTGTGATGTTTCATCGCAAGTTTCCTGACATGCGTATCTCTCCTTAAACTATAGCCAATATTTATAGAAGAAATGAAATTACTTTCAAGACTGTCAACAGAGAGAAGAGAGTGATTGATTTTACAGTGCCATTTTATAGAAATAATTTAAACTATATAAATGATTAAATGCAGAGGGCTATTGAAAATAACATCAAGTTCATGCACGCTGATGAAGCTGTGTTTACGTTCAACACTTTTATTAATAAGTCTTGATACAAGAAATATGATAATATAGAAGTGTATGACTAAAAAATAAAGGTAGTCAACCATGCAATTTTAGCCGGTATAAGTGAAGATTCAGGCTTGGAGAGTTATGTCATTCACCCTCGCTCTATTAACCGAGAGTAGTATATAGAGTTCCAAAAAAGCTCAGAGAAAAGTATAGGAACCAAGAGATCATCCTGTTTATTTATAACCTTATAGTTCATAAGACTAAGGAGTCTAAGAAAGCTTATGAAGAGTTAAACATTACTCCTGTATACAATGTTCCTTACAGCCCACAGCTTAATGGAATCGAATTCTATTGGAGTTAAATTGAGACTCACTACAAGAAACTGCTGCTGTATGACCTAATGCATGACTTGCCCATCGATACAGTAGACTTGATTCAGAGTAGCTGCAAGAGAGTAAGCATAGATAAGACAACAGTTTGTGCGAGAGAAGAAAGAATGAATGTTTATAAATAAGTTTTAGATTTAAATGAATGAATAAGTTCACATATTAAATTAACCCAGAAAGGGATTAGGCTTCTCCTTCTTCTCCTCTTCTTATGGCTTGCTTGGGCCCATATTTCTTCTCTTAGTGCCAGCTCCTGCATCTATGTTCATTTCATCTGGCTTTTAAAAATCTTTATAAAGTCTCTTGCTCACTTCATGAATAGTCTATGACTTTCTCTCTCTGTGAACCTTTGCATGTTCTTTCATTAGGAATATACCAGTTCCAGGTTTCCCTACAAAGTTATGTGTCAAAGCTTACTAGAGAGGTATGGATGCTTCTTAAGCTCCGCAAGCCAGGTCTCGCTTATTAGTATGCCTTGCTTCTTTTAATCTTCAGGAGAAATAGAGTAGCGTTTCTTGTGAGCTTCTTCAATGATCTCTCTGAGATAGCTCTCTCTTAAAGTGCCAAGAACACCAAAGAAGAAGCTCCTTTCTGGAAGTTTGTTAGAGAGTTGTTTCTTGGTAGGAAGATAAACTTCCAACTCTTCATCTTTCATCGCATCCTCGTAGAGATTAGTGACTGAAATCTCTGGTAGTTTGGTATTTCTATCAACTTAATTTCATTGTTTTTGAAGGCTTTCTTCTCATCACAGAGTATCGCTTTTAAGAATGAGATTTTGGTACCTTCCATCGTTGGAAGGAATAAACCCAATATAGTGTATGATTAGGTATATGTCACATGATTACCATGCTGAGTGATTTATCGATAGAGATCTTCCTTGCTTCTAAATCTTGAGATCATTTCTTAAGCTTCAACCCTCTTCATTGCAGTACTTATAGATTCCATCCTTGTTCCTTCTCTTCTTATTGAATTTCAAATTTTAATATATAGAGTTCTGGATCCTACTGCTTAAAATCTTAGTATTAAATATGGGCATCTTATAGGAGGTCAACCTAGTAAAGATACGTGGAGAAAGCTGGCAGAAGCTGTAACAAACTTCAGAGATGGAGCTCCATTTTTATCAATTTAGTTCCATTAAATTAGTACTAAATTTGTTTAAATTTAATTAGTACTGGTACTAATTCTGTTTGATTATAATTGGTACCAATTTAATAGTACCAAAACTTAATTAGTACCTAGTCTTAAACTAATGAGGTTTTAATGAAAATGTTCCAAAATGGTTCAAAACCTGATTGGTACCAGAACCAACCTGAATTTTATCTCCTTTGGTACCAAAATTAAAATAGTAAGCATAAAATTAGAAAAATTATTGGTACAAACTTACACCCTAAATTCAACCATAATTGTTGTCGTATCAATTACTATACAGAGTTACTTTAACTAGTAAGGTTATTTGAGCTTTTTAATAGAAATTTAAATTTGAATTTAAACATGGCGGCTAACTTAAATCGAAAAGCAGTTTCTCTTAGCAGTGGATAATCATAGCTAAACATTGGCTCAACTAAAAGGCCAGATGGTTGAGAGGGAGGTAGAGCTAAGAGCTCTTGAGTTTGAAGCAGAGATCTTCAAAATAGATGTATAGAACTTAAAGGAGAGAGCAGAGATAGGACTTTAAGCATAAATTGAATATGTTGAGGACCTAAAAGTACAGCTCCCTATTGAAAAGATAAAATTCTTTTTATGTGAAGACTGCTAGAATCTTTTCTCAACCGAACAAAGCTAGAAGAGACATCTTAAAGATTCACTCTGGCAAAGCCAATATCTATTTCAAGCATAAAAAAGTGGATGGAAGGTACTAATGCACAACTTGTATGAAGTCTTATACTCACTCTGCAAAAGTTAAGAAGCACATGCAAAAGCATCACCTCAGTGAGTTCTTGATTTTATATAAAGAGACATAAAAACTTGTGCCAGCTAAAAGAAAATAAATACTCTCGAGTCTGAAAGATAGTTACAGGAGAAGCTCAAGAGACAGAAATGATAAGAACCGATGAACTTACCTGCAGGCAATACAATTCTATCCTGCTTCCAAGCAAAAGCTATTAACATTCCTGCATTGAATGCAATTAATTTAAGTAGTTGCATTGAGAATTACTTGCATATAATTGTTCCTAACAAGGCAAAGCTTATAGTGGTTGATGAGTATGCATACAAGGTATACCCTTTCAGCTATCTCCTTAAGAACGAGCAATACTAAAATGAGTTTGTTAAAGAATAAATGATTCTTAAAGAGGCATAGAGAAAAGATGGCAAGAACTTGCTTAAGCTAGATTGTGTTATTTTAAGTTATGGTTTTATCGCACTAAGACTTAAGAAATATGAAATGACTCTGAGAGATTATTTATATCATAACAGACACCCAGATGATTTGAATGATATACTATCACATATGATAAACAGTGTTAAGGAGTTGCATGAACTTAGATATGTTCATAGAGATTTGAAACCTGAAAATGTATTGCTAAACCTCTGCCCTTTAGAAGTCGTAATTATCGATTTCAATAGAGCCTTAAGATAAGAGATAGTAACTTTAGCAAAAGTTTTTGGCACTCTTCACATAAAACCTGCGTTTTCTCTACTAACCCCAATAAGACCCCAACTATACCCTACAAATCAAAGCACTTATAAACCTCACTAAGGGGTTTTGGGGTTTTGAATGCTGGAAAGCAACTTTTTGATCAATAATAAATGAAAATCTAAAATACATTAATGTTAAGCTCAGAGGCCGTAAAAGGTCCTGACTTGTTTATAATTTGTAGACGATTTAATGAAATTATTGTGAGAGTAGGCTTGTCCTACGATCCACTGAGATTATGTAATAGACTTGTTCTACGATTTGTTCTCATCCCCCCTTCTCTTATAACAATTTGCTGGGGTTGTAATTCTCATTTGGTATATCTGTCTTCATGTATTAAATATAAATTAAGCATTTATCAATAATAAAAAAAAGAGAATAATATCTAATAAATTTTAAAATGAGATCTCTCACTATGTCTGGACCTGGTAAGTTAAAAGTATATAATTCTCCCCCCAGAACCCAAAGACTTTGATTTCTCATATTAGTATAATTAAATTTAATATATGGAGGAAAGAATCCTGCCCTTAAAATGCTAAATTACCCCAATAGGGAGTTTCCTTCCCAATAAAGCCCAATAAAGGTAGTTTCCCTCCACTAAGTAAATTTTCTACCTAATTAATAAAAATATATAATTTTAATAAATTTCTAAAAATTAATATCATCAAATATTATCCAATTATTATCATTTGAACATCCAATTTTCTTATCTCTCTTGATAAAAATTTGAATTTTTATTAAAAATTCAAATTTATTGTTTATTAAAATAGATAGTTTAACAGAGTTTTTATAATATAATGATATGAGGTATAATTAAAATTCTTGAATTATCTATTAAAATAAATTGTTAAATATATGGTAATGGTAATTTTAATGAAGATTTATATGTTTCATTCATTTTTATATATGTATTTATTACCAAATAATATTAATTTGACTGTGGGGGGGGCTGTAAAATTCCATTTGGGTCTGGAAGCTGCACGGGCATGAAACTTACCCCTAATATATATTGTCTAATTATAATTATTTAAATTATAAATGTTGCATTAATCAAATTTATTTTATGAATTAAAAAGAATATATAGGCTATTAAACTTTATATAGTATTTTATTACTTTTAATTATTTTTTAAAATATTTAAATATTTTATTTGGTAAAAATAAAAATATTTATAAAATTTTTATGATATATAAGTCATTAAAAGATAGTTAAAGTACTGCATAAAATAATCAATTACTTTCTATATTATGTTTTATATCCAAATTAATCCTTTAAAATAAAAAAAATAAATTAATGATTGCTTATAAATAATTGGAATAGTGAAATGATATAGGATATAAAAAAAAAATAAATTAAAAATATTATCTTAACCAAATTTTCCATAATTAAAAAGAAAAAGATATTATGATAATTATTTAAATATTTGCTCGGTTTACTACTAGATTATATTATTTTCTCATTCCTAGAGTGAGTCGTCTAGATTTATTTTTAAGTTTGGTTTTTTAGTTAATTTTAATGACAAAATTAGAGTTTAGTTAAAATCCCAAGGTTAGCCATAAATTATTTAAAAAAGTATCATAGTCTAGATAAATTTAAATTCACTAAAATAATATTATATTTATCTTTGTAAGGAGAAATTAATAATAGATAATTAGCAATTTTATGTATTCTAGTTTATCTTTCTCGATTATTTGTACTTGAATAATAATGAATCAAGTCAAATTTAATCAAATTATTAAAAAACCTAAACCACTTTTTAAGTTTTATAAATATATTTGATTTTAGGTAATTTTATTAAGTAAAGGGATTAGATTGTTTTAAGAGTAAGTTATAATATATATATTTGAATCATTTAAAACCAAATTTTAGAAAAAAAAGATTGAAAAATGAACTTTCACAAATTTATCGATCATAATGCTTCTAATTTACATAATTTTTGAATTAAACTTTCTTCATATCTTATTAAAAATCAATCATTTACAAAAATTATAACATTTATGATAAATAATTTGGAAAATAGATGATTTTAAGAATTCTATCAATAATAAATGAAAAACAATAAGAAAAAATACAAAGTGTAAATCTAATAAACGTTTCATTATCTTGCCATGTTCTTTTTAAGATACAAAATTTTATATTTGAATACTCTTTCACTATTTTTCTTAGCTGCTCTGCGAAGTCTTAGTCTGTTTCCACCACTACTCGTACCAGGTGCAAGCCCTGTAAAATAAAAAATTTAGATATGTTTTTTGTAACTTACATTTTAAATGAGTGACACGGCATCTCCTGCTCAGGCATTTTTCCATTTTCTATAATTTCTAATTAATTTCATTTTTAATTATCAAATTTTTATTATAAATTGTAATTATTAAAGTTGTAAGACCCCATAATTTATTGAAAATATAAATAACTCCAGCTTTTTTACGTAAAAATACCAAAACTATCAAGGCTTGATACTTCGATCCTTAAAGCTCATTAGAAACTAAATAATGGCTCATCTTACAAGTTAAAAATTTTAACATTAATATTCAGGATTGATCCATATATTGAAATTAATTGTTATTCTCCATAATGCCTTGTATGATTAAATTGAGATTAATCCAAAATACTTATGTTTCCTTTGATATTCATTCAAATCCTTAGAGTTTTTCGAAGTGAGAGAATCTCAACTCTAAATGATCTTTAGTTGAGTCATTATCTATTCCTTACTTAGTGTTTAAACTCATGAGAATTTGTTTAAATAAATAATTGATACTCATCATAAATATTAATCTTGAATTTATCATCACTTAAAAGGTATTATATGGAATGAAAAATAATAAAGGCATACAAATGATTTTGTTAAACCATCTTATCTTAAAAATTCTTTATAATCAGGTAACTATATATGAAGTGCCTAAATGAAAGAGAAGTCATAATGATAAAAATTGAAAAATACGTAGTCAAATTTTTACAAATGCTAGAATATTATTACTACATGCTTTAAAAAGATTTTTGATTTACATGAAAGTGAGATTGTTCGCTAATCACACATACTCTGTTTTTCTATATTTTTCAATTTCTATTATGATTATAATTTTATACTTCTAATTCTTTCTTAAATTTTTTCATACTTTATTTTCTTATTGAACCGTAAAGAATCATACTTTCCATCTTTTTTTACCTAATAAGGATAATTATTCTCTGAGAGAATTCAAATCTAATGTTGTAAAATGAAATTAATTACTAAATTGATGCAACTTTTAGCATTTAGGTTTTAATTTTTCTAATTAATGAAGCTTTAAATATTTAGAGATTCCATAGTCATGTAATTACAGATAAAAATATAGTAGCTCGGTGGTTTGAGAGAAAATTTATTTCTAATATCTTAAATTATTTATGAGAAAGATAGTCAGTATGTTTTAATCAAAATGCATTAATTTTGTTAAAATTCAATAAAAGTCTTGCCTTTATCATATTGCGAAAAATAAAGCTAATTAAAGGGTTATAGAGTTTTAAATTAACTAATCTATTTTAAAATTAATTTCTCATAAAGTGCCGAAGGCGGATAAGGCGCGAACATATTACAAATATTAAATGTTGCTTTTTGATTCTTCGATGTTAGCTCTTCCTATAATTTTAAGTAAAAACTATAAAGTATCAGATTTTCACCCACTTAATTAGAATATTAATTGTGTTTAGATTGAATTGATTAAATAGGATTATTTGATTTTCTCGTTTTTTACCAAAATTAGACGATCAATTTGTACGTCAGAACCGCTACTAGCCATCATAAAACAATTTAATTTGCTGCTTGCGCTTGGCATCAATCACCTTCATTACTCGTGTTAAATTATTATAGTACACTCGCATAAATTTTAGACTCCTTGGTCCGTGTTTCAAGACGGGTGGGTAAAATTATAAGAAATTTAATATCAATAAGAAATTGTCAATAAACTCACCCAGTCACTTCCCCAGGTACGATAAATTTATAAAATGAATGTTATTTTATTTTTAAATTATTTATTTAAATAATTTAATCAATTTCCACTGAGATTCAGCCCTTGTTCTACAATTTATAAATATAAAATTAAATAAATTAAGATTGCCATTCATTATATCCCTTAAATAAGGAATTGTCGAATTATTTCAGAATATAAAAAAAATCATTTCATTGTCTTTAGAATTTAATGGTAATTTATCTTAATTTATTAAATTGATAATACTCTATTTATTAATAGCATTTAGAATTCAGCAAGTATCTAATGTTAGAAGTAAAGTTTAATACTTATAATTAAATTATAATAGTTTAAATCTATCATTATAATCCTAAAATTTGATTTATTAAAAGCAAGAAATTCTAAAGTAGGATAATAGATTAATATAAATGAAGCCTATGTTTCGGGATTGCAATATTTAAATTTAATTAATAGCATTATGTCTTATGTGCAGCGGCGCCCTTCCATCCTTGAAAATATAAGTATTTATAAGAAATAATTTAAATAATTTATATTTAAGATAATAATTTTAAATTACGCAGTTTTATTAGGTAAAGCGAATGATTAGAGGCCTCGGGGATGCAATGTCCTCAATTCTATAAGATTTTTCCTGGTCTTTCTTAATTGAGGCATGGGGGCTCAATGCTTGTCCCAAGTGGGCCATTTTTGGTAAGCAGAACTGGCGATGAGGGATGCTCCTAACGTCGAGTTAAGGTGCCCAACTGCACGCTCATCAGATACTACAAAATATAAATAATTATATTAAAATTATGCCGAATTTTAATAATTGTTTACATAAAGCACTCTGCGCTCTGCGAGCGGCTTCGATATTCAATTATATTTATATATGGATCACCCGCTGAACTTAAGCATAAAATATTCTTGACAGGGTATTGTACGTGTGAGAGTAGGCTTAATATAAAATTAAATAATACCCTGTCCCAGTTAAGTCGTCTATATTTACTAGCTTTGATCCCCTAACTTCGTTCTTGATTAAAGTTTTAAAATATTTGGGCTTGTTGTAAATTGTAAATTCAATATTCATATTATTAATTTAAGTTATTAAACGTAAACTTTAACTATTGAGTTAAATTTTTTAATCTAAATATTCTACAAAAAATTTAATGGATTTAAACAACACCCTTAAATATTATATCTGTCTTAATATAGTATTTATTAGAGTCTTCATACTTTCTCTTTACTAAACTTCTCAAAGGAATTGTTTGATTAATCATATATAAATTTCACTTAATGCATTTCCCATTACTTCAATACTATAGATAATAAACTATAAAAAAATAAAAAAGTACATTAAATAATTAATTAAAAAACTGAAAATGCAAATGAAATGCTATGAAACTTATAAGTTTTATCAATTTGTTTATTAAAATTGAGCAAGAAAAATTTATCTAAATTTAGAAAGGTTAATCGATTTTACACTATCATTTATGTTGATATGAAAATTTTAAGATGATTATTTTTCAAGTACTATATAAAAAGAATGCTTTATGCCTTTTCTCTCAAAAAAGATAAAAATTAGAGTGTGCTTAATATATTTGGTCTATGAATGTATCTTTTCTAAAAAGAAATCTATTTTTTAAATTATCAAAATTTAAAAACTATCATAGAAATAGAAAATTTATGTTTATAAAATATTTATTTTTTTGATGTCGTATGATTTATAGTTTAAAAACTAAATACCTCATAACATGAATCTTTTATATTTTATCAATAATACTTATTAAATCAAAATTAAGACTAAAATATGCATAGATTATAAACAAATTAAAATTTTAAGTAAATCAAAATTTAAAATTTTATCTTTCAAATAAAAGGAGGATACTTATTATATATTCTATGGGTGGTGGTTGAATATAATTCATTAGTCTTAGTTGGTGGAGTGATTTGTCTGGTTAATTCCGTTAACGAACAAGACCTTAGCCTACTAATATTATATTAAATAACTACTTTTATTAATAGAAATAAATTATTAAGAAGAGTACGAGCATAAATGTTAGGACCCGAAAGATGGTGAACTATGCCTGAGTAGGGTGAAGCCAGTGTAATATTATTATAATTATTCGAAAGACTAATCGAACCATCTAGTAGCTGGTTCCCTCCGAAGTTTCCCTCAGGATAGCTGGGACAAATACGCAGTTTATAATAATTATAATTATTTCATAGAATCAAGAAAGAGCTATCAATCTGTCAATAATTATTAATACAAATCCGACAGTTTAATAAAAATCAAGCATTGTGATGGCCTTAAAACGGTGTTGACACAATCATCATATTAATTAATTATACCATAATCACATCTAGCAATTAAATAATTGAATGTGATTTCTGCCCAGTGCTCTGAATGTCAAAGTGAAGAAATTCAACCAAGCGCGGGTAAACGGCGGGAGTAACTATGACTCTCTTAAGAGATTGATATTGAATTCCTACTGTCCCTATCTACTATCTAGCGAACCCACAGCCAAATAATTAAGTTATAATCAAAACCCCTAAACCCTTTCAGTAGTTTGATTGAGTTTTTGATTGATAAAAGTAGACTATTAGTGCATTCTATTATAGGGTTTTAATAGGGTTTATGTAGGGATTTAATGTTTAATATTAGTATTTTAAGTGAGTATATGCGAGGTTTGGGGTCAGTTTATGACAGTGAGTATATAGATTTATTGTTTAAGTTGCGTTATGGATGTAATGAATATAGTGAATAGCTCTAGCCTGTTCTGAATTATACATCTATTGCAAGACTGCTCCATAAATCTCCTGCAACTGTGAGGTCTCATCGTCTATTAACATTGAATTTAAAGTGACAGCAGCTTAATTCTAAGCCTAAAAGACCTCTAAAAGTTTAGCA
>ARYC01011983.1:0-10079 GCA_000711775.1 Oxytricha trifallax | reverse complement strand
AGCTTCTTTGATAACCTCCTACTTAACTTATATTTAAATCTCAATGCTAGACTGGTCAAAATTGTCATAAGTAGGCTCCCATTGAGTACAAGCGTCTCTGGTCTCTACTTTTCTTGGTAGCTGGAATGATAACTTTTATTGGCTTGATCCAAGTAATGCCGCTCTTCTTAACAGGTTAGTGCTCATTTTAGTTTTCTGATATATTTTATTATAATAATGATAAAATCTACCTAAATAAACTATTATAGTAGAGTATAAGACACTCTGGCAGATTCTTTGCTGAGAGGAAAGAAAATTAATTAATCATAAAAGACTGTAAGTTGAGATATTTTATGAATTAAATTACTCTAATGAAGTTTTGTTTCTCTAGGAGGTCCTCCAAATCAAGTTTGAACTTAATTTGGAGGTAAAGTTATAACTATTTTTAAATTTAGTATGCTCCTAATTAAGTTTTGACCTCAAAATTTAACCCCTAATAAAGTTGAACTTAATTTGGAGGACCTCCTAAAATAACTAAACATTATTAGGAGCATTTTAATGGAGATAGATTGATAAAAATGGAAATCAATCTGTGAAACTTGGAGCAGGCTTTTCAATGCTTCTCCGCATATCTTTTGAAGGTGACCTCCAGTAGGTTCTCCCTATTTAGTAGTAAGATTTTAATAAACTTAGAATGGATATCCATAACTATAAATTTTACTAACATTTCTAGAAAGAGGAAGCAAGATGGAGTCTATGAATGATGCAATGAAGAGAATTTAATCTCAAGATTTAATAGGAAAATTTCGAAGTAAAGAGGACCTTTATAGATATTTCAAGGTAAGTTCTTAAGCAAGATTAATAAATCCATATAGTTGGATTGTTCTTGCCAACTTAGGAGGGAACTAAAATCTCATTCTTAAAAGCCTTACTGAGTGAAGAGAAAAAAGGCTTTTAAGTCTAATGAAATTAGGATGATAGAGATAACTAACTATCCTGAAATATCAGACAAACCTATATGACGATGCTTTGAGTGATCCAGACGTAGCTATCTACCTTCCATCAAAGCTACAGCTCTCAAATAATTTGCCAGAAAAATCTTCTTCTTTGTTGTTCTTGCAACTCTGAAACCTGAGGACTTAAATGAAGTTAATAAGAAGCTCATAAGAAACGCTACAGCATCTCTCCTGAAGAAAAAGAGAAGCAAGGTATTAAAATAAGTGATACCTGGCTGTAGGAACTTTAAAAAGCATCCTTACATCTCAAGTAAGCTTAGTCTTCTAACTTTATAGAAAAACCTGGTACTGCTATATACTTGATGAAAGGGCAGCAAATTAAACAGAGAGAGAAAGTCTCAAGTAAAACATGAATTGAGTAAGAGGCTCTTCAAAGATTTATAAAAGCCAGAAGAGATGAACATAGATGCAGGAGCTGGCACTAAGAGAAGAAACTAGGCCCAAGTTAGCCTTAAGAGGAAGATAAGAAAGAGAAGTCAAATCCCTTTACGGGCAAATTTAATATGTGAACTTATTCATTCATTTAAATCTAATACTTATTTATATACACAAAATCTCCCTTCTCTTGCGCATACTTTAGCTTTCTCATCGCTGACTCTCTTAGCAGCACTCTTAATAAAATCGACTGTATCTACTTTAAATCATGCATCAGATGGTAGAGCAGCTATTTCTTATAATGACCTTTCAATAACCCCCAATATAATTCAATTCCATTGAACTAAGGGCTGTAAGGAACATTAAATACAGGGTTATATTTAGCCTTTCATATTCCTTCCTTGAGTCTTTAGTTTTATGAACTGTCAAGTTATCAACGAATAGAATAATCTCTTAGTCAGCGTACTTGTCTCTGAGTTATTGCAAGAACTTAATATATATTATTCGGTATTAATTGAGCGAAGTTGGATAACATAAGTCTCGAGGCCACTATCTTCACTTATTCCACCAAGAATAGCATTAGTTTACACCTTAATTATTTAGTCATAAACTTCTATATTACTATACCTCTTGTACCAAGACCTTGATATAAAGGTATTGAATGTAAATACTGCCTCATCAGCGTGTATGAACTTTATATTTTGCTCTTAAGACCTCTGCATTTAATCGAATATATAATTTAAATTAGTCTTATAAAATGGAACATTAAAGTCAATCACTCTCTTAATGCGATTGACTGTCTTGTAAGATATTCCGTTCTTTTTATATATGTTCGCTATAGATTAAGCAGATATGTGAAGCTCAGGAAATTGGCGATGAAACATCACAGCTCTCTAGGCTAGAGAGAAATGAGCCCAGTATTTAAGAGTCTTATCATTAATAAGATATTCAATATGATGCTGCTAAAATTTTAAGGGTCTCTTAGGCTTAGAATTAAGATGCTATCTCTTTAAATTCAATGCAAATAGACAGTGAGACCTCACAGTTGCTGGAGATTTATGGAGGAGCCTTGCTATAGACGTATAATTCAGAATAGGTATGAGTTATTCACTATATTCATCTTATCCATATCGCTACTTAAACAATAAATCTATATACTCACTGTCATAAACTGACCCTAAACCTCGCATATATTCACTCAAAATAATAATATTTAAACATTAAACCCTACATAAACCCTATTAAAACCCTAATAAAATATGCACTAATAGTCTACTTTTATCAATCAAAAACTTAATCAAACTACTGAAAGGGTTTTGGGGTTTTGATTGCAGGTACTTGTTTCTTTTATTTACCGCTCTTCATGACCATGGTAACCATGGTCACGGTGACCATGACCACAATGACCACGAGACAATTGCTTGAAAAAGCATGTTTTCAGTGTTTGTGTCACTGCTTATCGAAATTCTTAATATATATCTCGATAAACATTTAATGTTTCATATTATCGAAAGCTGCTGATAAATCATATAGCATGAACATTCTTGTTTTATACTTATATTTTAGCAGATAATTAAATTGTATTTTTTTCCATGTATTTATCTATAATTTCTATCTGTCATTTGTGAATCTTGCTTATTTTACTGCTGCAGCCGCTAAATCTGTGACTTTTTTGTCTTATATTATTTTTAAAGCTTCCTCTGTTATTTTTCACAATACTTATAATATTCGAATACATTCTTATGATTTAATAGGGTCAAAATTTTAATTTAATTCTTTTTATATTTCGACAGTTCGTAAGGTCCACTATTTATAGAATGCATGTGATCGCTATCATAAGAGTAGTCTTAATTCTGAAATCTTTCGCATTAGGTTGATAAATTCAATTAAATTAATTTGAAGTTTATTTATTGCTTTAAATTTTGTAAGTTTTCGATTATGGGTTGTATTAGCATATTGTAAAGTAAACTTCTAGAGATGGACATTTGTATTTTTCGCCATGATATTTATTTAAAACTTAAGTCTTTAAAGATTTAGTCTAAAATTTTTTAATTTGAAGGAATAGAAATATTAATCAACATATTAAACTTTGATATATCTCTGCAGTACCTACTTCCCTTTAGTTATAGAGAATTTTGCTTCAGCCTATAGCATATCCAAAACTGAAGTCTCCTCAACAAGGCTATGCCCTTACATGTTTTCCACGTTCTCCTGAACTTTCCCTTAACTAGTTTGGTGCATCAATGTGAAAATGATTGATTAGTACTTGTGAGATCAAGCAAGCCCACTTATTGTAGCAAGTTAGCTTGATTGCCGTCCATCCGCAATTTGGATATCCTAAGGCTTTCAGATTGAATGGGAGAGTCTTTGAATTGAAATGATTGATGCTGGGACCTTTATTGTTGGTGGTGATCCATAACCTGAATCAGTGTTATAACACAATTTACTCGATGAGCCCTGTAGATTCCAACCATAATGATAATGACTGTGTTTTCTTTTCTTCCCTTGACTGCATTTAAGTTCAAGCATGATAATTCAGTATAATAATAGCTTTTTTGAAGGTTATAAAATGCTTGGGGACTTTGGGAAGCCGGAGGTCTCGGAGGTCTGGAGGTCGGAGGTCTCGGAGGTCTCGAAGATCTCTACGATCCCGGAGGTCTCGGAGGTCGGAGGTTCCGGAGATCTCTAAAATCACAAAGCGCCTGGAGGTCTGGAGGTCGGAGGTCTCGGAGGTCTGAAGTTAGAGTTCGTGTTAAAGGTCTCGGAGGTCGGAGATTTTTGCCAAGTAATTGGAGAAATAAATGACTATATCGAGAAAGCAGTTTTGCTTATGTTATAAAGATTATGCAGACAAGTATGGAAAATTGTGAAAAAAACATGACTTAAATATTTATACAAGGAGGCCAAGTCTTAAGTATTGCAAAGTCTTAGCTCAAGATTTTACAAGCCTCCGATTGTATATGACTTTCAAGTTCTCATTTGAGAGATTTTTGCAGAATAACCATACTTTCTTAAATCTTTCCTTAGAACAAGGCTTCAGATGCCTTTTAATAATGAGAGTCGATAGAAATAAAATAGTATCCTTGAACCTTTTTGCCGCAATTACCACCTTATGATTTCAAATAATCACTAATAAAATTTAAATTCAAAAACAACAATTAAAACAGCTTTGGAAGTTGAAGAGAATAATGATAATTCAATCAGGAGGCATTTTGAGCGTGCATGAGCTAATAATTTTTCTCAGATTCAGATGTTAAGACCCATCCTAAGTTTCAGCAATCTACCTAAGCTACTAATTAATAAGTTAACTCACTCGCATTCCGTGCTCAGTCGTTAGAAACATTTGTAGATTCAGAAGTTAATAAGCAAATTATTGTCAATAAACTATAAAAAGATGCAAGCTATCTGAAGTTCACTTAGACTTTCTTACTAACTAGAGCACTTTATAGCTACAGGCAGGAATCAAAACCCCAAAACCCTTTCAGTAGTTTGATTGAGTATTTGATTGATAAAAGTAGACTATTAGTGCATATTTTATTAGGGTTTTAATAGGGTTTATGTAGGGGTTTAATGTTTAAATATTAGTATTTTAAGTGAGTATATGCGAGGTTTGGGGTCAGTTTATGACAGTGAGTATATAGATTTATTGTTTAAGTTGCGATATGGATGTGATGAATATAGTGAATAACTCAAGCCTGTTCTGAATTATACGTCTATAGCAAGGCTACTCCATAAATCTCCAGCAACTGTGAGGTCTCACTGTCTATTAGCATTGAATTTAAAGAGATAGCATCTTAATTCTAAGCCTAAGAGACCCTTAAAATTTTAGCAGCATCATATTGAATATCTTATTAATGATAAGACTCTTAAATACTGGGCTCATTTCTCTCTAGCTTAGAGGGCTGTGATGTTTCATCGCCAATTTCCTGAGCTTCACATCTCTGCTTAATCTATAGCGAACATATATAAAAAGAATGGAATATCTTACAAGACAGTCAATCGCATTAAGAGAGTGATTGACTTTAATGTTCCATTTTATAAGGATAATTTAAATTATATATTCGATTATATGCAAAGGTCTTAAGAGCATAATATAAAGTTCATACACGCTGATGAGGCAGTGTTCACCTTTAATACCTCATATCTAGGTCTTGGTATAAGAGGTACAGCAACATTGAAGTATATGATTAAAGGGTTAAGGTTTAAACTCATGCAATACTTGGTGGAATAAGTGAAGATAGTGGCCTCGAGACTTATGTTATTCACCCTCGTTCTATAAAGACTGAATAATATATTAAATTCTTGCAATAACTGAGAGATAAGTACGCTGACTAATAAATTATTCTATTCGTTGATAACTTGTCAGTTCATAAAACTAAAGACTCAAGGAAGGAATATGAAAGGCTAAATATAACACCTGTATTAATGTTCCTTCTAGCCCTTTGTTCACTGGAATTGAATTGTATTGGGGGTTATTGAAAGGTCATTAAGAAATTGCTGCTCTACCATCTGATGCATGATTTAAAGATAGATACAGTCGATTTTATTTAGAGTGCTGCTAAGAGAGTCGGCGATGATAAAGCTAAAGTATGCGCAAGAGAAGGGAGATTTTGTGTATATAAATAAGTTTTAGATTTAAATGAATGAATAAGTTCTCATATTAAATTTGCCCGTAAAGTGATTTGGCTCTCTTTCTTTTCTTCCTCTTAGGGCTTGCTTGGGCCTATGTTTCTTCTCTTAGTGCCAGCTCCTGCATCTATGTTCATCTCTTCTGGCTTTTATAAATCTTTGATGAGCCTCTTACTTAATTCATGTTTTACTTGAGACTTTCTCTCTCTGTTTAATTTGCTGCGCTCTTTCATCAAGTATATAGCAGTACCAGGTTTTTCTATAAAGTTAGAAGACTAAGCTTACTTGAGATGAAAAGATGCTTTTAAAGTTCCTACAGCCAGGTATCACTTATTTTAATACCTTGCTGCTCTTTTTCTTCAGGAGAGATGCTGTATCGTTTCTTGTGAGCTTCTTAAATAACTTCATTTAAGTACTCAGGTTTCAGAGTTGCAAGAACACCAAAGAAGAAGTTTCTCTCTGGCAACTTATTAGAGAGCTGTAGCTTTGATGGAAGGTAGAGAGCTACGTCCGGATCACTCATAACATCGTCATATAGGTTAGTAACTGATATTTCAGGGTAGTTAGGTATCTCTATTATCCTAATTTCATTAGACTTAAAAGTTTTTTCTCTTCACTCAGTAAGGCTTTAAGAATGAGATTTTAGTTCCCTCCTAAGTTGGCAAGAACAATCCAACTATAATGGATTTATTAATCTTACTTAAGAACTTACCTTGCTATACCAAATATTTATAAACGTCCTCTTTACTTCGAAATTTTCCTATTAAATCTTGAGATTAAATTCTCTTCATTGCATCATTCATAGACTCCATCTTGCTTCCTCTTTCTAGAAATGTTAATGAAATTTAAAATTATGAAGATCCATTCTAAGTTTATTAAAATCTTACTACTAAATAGGGAGGACCTACTGGAGGTCAACCTTGAAAAGATATGCGGAGAAGCATTGAACAACTTGCTCCAAGTTTCACAGATTGATTTCAATTTTTATCAATCTATCTCCATTAAATTGCTCCTAATAATGTTTAATTATTTTAGGAGGCCTCCAAATTAAGTTCGAATGTTATTAGGAGTTAAATTTTAAGGTTATAACTTAATTAGGAGCATATTAAATTAAAAAATGTTTAATAATAACTTTACCTCCAAATTAAGTTCAAACTTTATTTGGAGGAACTCCTAGAGAAACAAAACTTCATTAGGAGTAATTTAATTCATAAAATATCTCAACTTACAGTCTTTTATGATTAATTAATTTTCTTTCCTCTCAGCAAAGAATCTGCCAGAGTGTCTTATACTCTACTATAATAGTTTTATCTCGGTAGATTTTATCATTATTATAATATAATATATCAGCAAACTAAAATGAACGCTAACCTGTTAAGAAGAGTGGCATTACTTGGATCAAGCCAATAAAAGTTATCATTCCAACAACCAAGAAAAGTAGAGACCAGAGACGCTTGTACTCAGTGGGAACCTACTTGTGACAACTTTGACCAGTCTAGTGTTGAGATTTAAATATAAGTTAAGTAGGAGGTTATCAAAGAAGCTGTGCAAATTCAAGAGGAGGTTAAACAACCCGCCATACAGCATTAATAAATACCAGCCAAAGTTGACTATTAATGCAAAGAATGCAATAAATTTTTCCCTTACAAGTCAACTTATAAGAGACACTTGAGAGATATACACAACGATATCCAAGGTTATATCTCAAGCATTAAAAGAAAAATGGGAAGTATGTCTGTGAGTTCTGTGAGAAGCCATATTCTCATACTAGAGACCTCAAAGTGCACCCTAAAGAAAAAGCACAATTAAAGTTTTGTCTTTATTCATGCACCTACAGGGAATAGATTCCTCTAAAAGAGGAGATCAAGAAACCCAGTGGAGTCTCTTAGAGTTGAAGTCTAGAAGTAAGTTAAAATGAAGAAAGCAGTCAAGAACTTTCCAGTCTCTGATATCAATAAAATCATGGTTAAAATAGAGGCAATGAAGATTCCTATATAAAAATTATTGACTTAGATTCTTGCCTAGAAAGCTACCTCACTCTTGAAGATAAAATAGAGAAGAGAGTCATTACTGACGACTAATATGCTTACAAGACATATCCTTTCAATTACTTCCTTGCTGATGACAAGTTCCAAATGGAATTTGCTAATGAGCATTATGCTCTTTAAAAGACAAAGTTAAATAAGTGCAGGCATATCATCTAGCTTGATGCTATTTTACTTGGTAAAGATCATGTAGCCTTCAGGCTTCCTTTACTTTAAATGACTTACATAGAATTCTTATCTGACAATAGATGTCAGAGATAAATTAGCTAGATAGTATAGCAGATAGTTGAAGGAATTGAAGAGCTTCACAAGCTAGGTTATGTTCATAAGACTTAAAGCCAGAGAACATCATGATGAACCTTCAGCCTCTTAGAGTTCATATTATTGACTTCAACAGAGCTCAAAGAGTGCAAGCCTCTGCATAAGGAAATGCATACGGCACTCCTGGATATTTCCCAGAGAGAGAGGATTGGAGAGATGGAGACACTTAATGGGATATCTGGGCTCTAGCAGTAATAATAATAGAGAGCGACATGCCAAGAAACGAATACTTTAGCTGCAGGGGTGAGAGAGATTCTAAGCAGAATAAAACAATATCTCGATAAAAATAAAATAAATGGAGGTCTCAGAGAACTTGCATACTCAACTATTATCAAGCCAAGCTAAGAGGATTAGCAAACAATAGAAACAATCAAACATCAACTTAGAAAGATAAAATTCAGAGAACTGCCACATGACTCTAAGCTTATGTAGTTCTCCCGACACCCTACCTCCCTACCCTGCTACGTACACCCTACCCCTCACCTACCCCCTCTCCTACCCCTCCCCTACTCCAACCCCCCATAAAATATGCCATTTTCAAATGAAAAGTTTACTCCCACAGCCTCAATCGATTTCCTTCGTGACATCTCGACTTCATGACCTTTTATATATATAAAAAATTACATAAAATTTTCAAAAATTTTTCTCTAACTAAAAGCTCCAAATACGATATAATTTTTATTTTTTAAAGTTAAACTTCGTCCGCAGACTTTTTCTCATATAATCCCATTAGAAAAATAAATATTATATTTAAAAAAAATTAAATTATTATTTATATTGACATAACATAACATACATAATTTAACTTTTAAGAAAATTATTCTCTTACATCACCATCATTCAACATATTTCCAAAAAGTTGTATTATTAATTTTATATTTATATTTTTTTATTCAATTCTGGCTCATTTACATTTTTTTTATAAATCAGAAGTTTGTTAAAAGTACAATTTACTTTATTATAAATGCAATGATTTTTTAATAATATTGATATATAGAAAATATTAGGAGATATTAAATATTATTTTGAAACTACATTTATTTTTATTATGTTAATAAAATTTAGTACTGGTAAATTTAAATTTTTTTTAGTTTTAAGTTTTTTACTTTACTTTTTAGTTCTACTATAAATTCAAGATAAATAAAATTAATATTTAGCATTTTAGTGATTGAATATAAATGAAGAAAAATTTTAAGGTTTAATGGAGATGCTTTGACTTTTAATTCTTTTTACTTTGTACATCTTTACCAACTAAAATTGAAGGATACTTAATTTTAATCAATTAACGATTAAAATGTAAATAATAATTGAAATAAATTTGCAAATATTTATGCATTAATTATAAGTAAGATATTTATAAATTATTGTTTTTCAAAATATTAACTAACTTTAGATTAAATTGAGTTAAAATTTTACTAAAAGACGATCTATATAGTTTTATTTAAATAATATGTTTATATTTTGAATGACAGAATTTAAAATAAAGTAAATTGTACTTTTAACAAACTTCTGATTTATAAAAAAAATGTAAATGAGCCAGAATTGAATAAAAAAATATAAATATAAAATTAATAATACAACTTTTTGGAAATATGTTGAATGATGGTGATGTAAGAGAATAATTTTCTTAAAAGTTAAATTATGTATGTTATGTTATGTCAATATAAATAATAATTTAATTTTTTTTAAATATAATATTTATTTTTCTAATGGG
>ARYC01011979.1:0-14073 GCA_000711775.1 Oxytricha trifallax | reverse complement strand
ACCAGGAAGAGTAAAAGGAAGAGGAAGTTGATGTTGTTGAGAAAATAAACATCATGGTCACTTTCCCTGAAGATGCAAACCATGTTTGAACTTAAATCTGATTAAAATTGTTGATTTATCTAAGTATTTTACAACTTTAACTAACTCTAATCGTTTATCTCTGCTCCTACTCTTAATTGACCAAGCACTAAATTTATTGATAGCTTAGGGGCTCTTGATACTCCAATCTTATTAAGTTTAATGATCCCTAAGTATGTTTAAACAGAGAAATTGGACAAATATCAAAAAGATTTTTAGAGTGGATATGGTCAGTGGGAAAGTGATGTTTGTTACACCTCATAAAAAGATGAGCAGAGAATTTGAGGGAATCCCCTTACTTTATTTCCAGGCTTCAAACTACTAGGCAATAGTATTCTGAATATAAAGCATAGAAATAACTGCAGCTATATCAAGGAAGGCAATTCATTACAAATATCTTTAATCACCAAATAAACTATCTCAAATTCCAGATTATAATTTTATATTTATAAAGCCAAATGTAAGAGCTGGAAGATTAAATGCTCCAATGTATGTAAAACTCAGAGTCCAAGCCAAAAGATGAGGACTCGAATGGTGGTTTTGACTTTTATGAAGTGTAAAAGGCAGGAACAGATAAGGTCAGTGAAATCAGTTTATTCAGGTTTAAAAGTAGAGACCAGGAGTAAATTAAAGGTCTCTTGAAATTCTTGAATCTCATCCAGCTTTACCACTTAATGATCGGTACCAGTGATTGGTCTAAGTAGAAACACTACCACCTCGCTGATGTCCCTAGTATGGAAGAGTACATCGTGACTGTAAATGGTCAGCGCAAGGTTACAGTCAATTTTGGTATGAAGGAAAACGTAAAGTTAAAGTTGGATAACTCCCAGTTCAGCTTAATCAATGAAATGCTCACTGGCAAAATTCACCTTGATCATTTACACAATATTATTGAGAGAGAGGATGACGAGCAAACTGTAGATGCAAAGGCAGTAAATCTCCATGTGGGGTATATGGAGAGAGTCAAGCTTTAAACTTACTTAGTGACCAACACCAATTGGTCTGATGATAAAATAGAGTTAGCACTGGATATTATAATCTCAAACACAACCCTATTGACCTTAACCTAGTCAAATGATTTTGATGCTGATCGGTATAACTTATTAGATTACAAGCCTGAGTAGTGCCATGCAAGATTGTGGAAGTATAACAGGTACAAGTAAGTGATTGACGGTCTTACTGATAAACCAGGGGTTGCTCACTCAGAAGCAGTGACAGTGGATCAGGATTAACAGAAATAACAGAAAGATGATACAGTCAAGCAAATCGACATCATGATCACTTTCCCCTGAAAATGCTGCCCTTGTTTGAATTTAGTTTGATTAATATGTTTCTTGCGATAACTATTTATACAACTTTAACTAACTCTTTTCATTTTCTATTGCCCTTCCCTCTATAAACCATGCTCGCATTTCAATGACAGTAGGTGTATCTGCTGCTCAAAGCAGATAAGTCTCCTAAAAGATTCTTAAGACTTATTACACAGAATAATTGAAGAAATCTTAAAAATTCAAGCGACTAAGTAAGAGAAATATAAAGTGATGTTTGCTACACTTAAGGAAACTTCTCAAATGTATTTCAGTCGACTTTTAATAGCAAGTTGATTTACCCTCAACCAAGTTACAGCTTTACTAAGAGTTTGAGCCTGCAATATCTTTACATAGATTTTGATTGTGACTTTGTTAATAAAATAAAATTAAATGGATACAAGAACGATAGACTTATTTCTACTTATCTTGAATTAATATCCCCGAAGAAAGTCTAGACTGGGGATGAAGGTAGGGGTGTCTCATCTTATGACTATGAAGGTAGTAACACCAGCTTCAACTTCACTGAGGATTTTGAGGAATAGACCTTTAACAAACTTAGGAATGTAAACCACTAGAAGATTTAATTCACACGGCACTCTGATATAAAGAGGATCTTGGGCTCCTTCTCCCTTAACTATCTCTATTACTACCTTCTCAAATATAATCACACAGGAGAGAGCGACGAAGAAACTGATAAAATAGAGAAGAGAAGAAAGAAGAGGACAGAGTAACAAGCTAAGAGGACTTCTCGCAATATGATATCCCTAGCGATGATTCAATAGAAAAACACTTAAAGCAAACACCCAGGGGCCATGAAATGATCATACCTCTCGGCATCAATTGCGAATATACTTGCAAGGTAAAAGAAGGACACTTGAAAAGATGCTCCAGGATTACAGTGTCATTTCATTTATATAGAAGTCCCCTTTTAAGTTCAAGGGTAAGATCGACTTGACTCTTTGCTTTATGGAAAGTTTCAAGATCATCAGAACTACCACGCCGCCTGAAGAAGGATCAAAGAAGATACTCACCCTCGACTGTGTGCACTTTGCCAACAATAGAATGGGTGATGAGTTAACAAATTGATGCGGGGGTGATAACCAACAATTGCTATCTGTTTACTTCTGATGATAACTACGAGTCCAAGATGTGGAAGCTTGACAAGGACGACAAGGTTTGTCCAAGCCAGGAGGAAGAGAAGAAAACGGAGGAGGAGAAGAAGGAAGATAATGAGAAGTAGGAAGTGCACTCAGTTTAGATCTTGGTCGAACCAGACTTTTGATGAAATTATCTTAGATTATCTTTGTTTAACTGTTTAACTTATTCTTTCTCTCTGTCTATAATTTTAAACTTTCATAATCCTTTGACAACTTGTCTTCTCATCTCGCCTTTATGAGGAAGTCTATTTTAATCCTGCAGAGAATATTTAGAGTTGAAGTGAGGCCTAAGACAATGATCAGAATTATACTCATAAACGATATTAAACTTCAAAAATAATTCACCTTCTACCAATCGATAACCGATTTAATAGATGATGTTTGTTACAGACACATTAAAGTACTACTCAAACAAACAGATGTCCTATAAAATGGACACCGATTCCGTACTAGATAGTAGGGAGACTTATACATATTAAATAAGATGGTGGTTAATTATAATTATTCAATTATTTTCGTTTAATTTTTGTTCGTCAAGAATGAAGAATTTAAGGGCTCTTCCTTCTCTGGACGAGTGGGCTTTAGACTTCAGGAATTTGACTCGTCGTCGCTCTCGTAATCGTGAAGAGTTAATGTGTCGATTTCCACTTAGTCTCTCTAATGCTTGAAGAAAGGATCCATGTACAAGGACTGAATTGAAGATCTGTGCAAAGGGTTAGGAGTCAACAGGTTTCTAATGATGACAAACCACTGACCATCAAACTTAGGATTCAATATCTCAAAAGGTCTATTGGTGAGAGGTAGCATTTTTATCTTTCAATGCCAACATATCATCAACAGTGTAAGGTAAACTTCCGCAAAGAATATAGAACAGGAGTAGGCCAAGTCCCCAAGCATCTTAGGCCTTCAACATCACATGATTTAAGGGCTGGATCTCTCTATTAATATATTCAGGAGGAGAGTATTCGTTAATGATTCCATCCCTCTAGACATTCCTGTTCAACCAATCTGTCAAGAAAGGAACGTGGTACTTATCAAACAGAATGTTTTCCGGCTTAATATTCAGGTGATAGACTTTGTTCTTATGGGCCTGGAAAGAGTCTTGATGATCATGAAGGCAACGTACTTGAAGCACTTCTGATTTATGAAAAAGCCTTCTAAAAGGGTCCTTAAGTTGTATGGATACTTTGGCATCAAGTATGCAGGCTTGCCCAAGAGGTTGTGGGTTTCTAGTATAGACACTATGTTTCTACCGTGCTTATTGAAGTTGGTATCCATTATTGCAATAGCCGAAGCTTGAGCAGGAATCAGAGCTTTCCAGAATCTTAATAATCATTTCGCAAGGACCGCTGCTCTCGTTTATGACTTGGTTGCTATTCGTTTTCCTATAACACTCAAACGATCTGGTAAGATAACTTTTCCCTATTCTTTTTCCAAGCAGCAATATGTTTGTCAGCCTCTCTCTTAACCATAGCAAAGATGTCATTTTCCATATCCTCCACAGTAGCTCTAAGGTTCTAGCTTTCCTAGTAAGATTTTAATAGTAAATCAAGTCGCCCGTAGATCCCCCTCAGCATTTGCTAGTTCAGAGTCTAGTAGTGAATATAGAACTTGGACCCTTCAATGAACTCGGCCTTTTCTTTTTGATTGAGGCTCTTGTACACCGCGTCGTTCGCTATCGATTATTGCAACTACTCCAGTTATTCCTAGCCCACTCTAAGCCCAGTAACCTTTTGACTCCTTGGTAAGGCAACTACTTTATTCAAAACATTTTGTATTTTTTCCAGGTTCTCTCCTTCGAACCTTGACAGGTTCCAATACGCTCTCAACTTATCCACTTGATTGTAAAACAGCCTATCCTTCTAAATCGACAACCTTTACTCAGTTCCCTTGGGCTCATACTTGCAATGCAGTTTAAGGACGTTTTGATCTATTCAATATTAATTTTTTAAACTTGTTTAAAAAAACCTGCTTACTTGCTTTTACTTTCTATGATCTATATCCAGCCTCCTGAGGCTTCTTATAACTTCTTCAGACCCTCTATGATCTGAGCCTCTGAAAAGAACTTTCCAACATGCTTGTCAACTCCTATTATGTTTTTGATCAGTTCGGCTAGTGGTACTGTCTGCTTAATTGTAAAGAGGTACTGCAGCTTATTGGTTAAGGATAGCAGCTTCTCAAACTATTCTAATGGCTCGTTTGCATTAATAGAATTATGCAGTTAATCTCTCACCTTCTATTAGTTTACCTGCTTATTAATAATAGCGTAGGCAAGTGTGGGAGTAAACTCCTTAGTGGCATTTTCCAAAAGACGTTTTGATCTTGGGCTCAGCTATTATTGGGGTTCTTAATTCTCTGCCTCAAGTTCCAAGCCTAGCAGCTTTGGAGTCATTTGGACTTCACTGTGCCTTTTCCCTAACTGACTTCCAGGAGTCGTGAAGTTGGAGTCGACAAAGTCTGAAGATGAATCCTTGTAGTAAAGGTAGAATTTTATCTGCTGCTCGCCCTGGTTTATGATCTCTACAGGATGATCGCTCAGTAGCTAGAAGTAATGGATCCCTCCTCTACCCAGGCATTAATCAGGAGGCAATACCCAGAGCACATACTTGAGTGGGCACTGCGATTAATTGCTTAAATAAGTTCTTTACCTTTGAAGAATCAATCTCAATTTTAAAGCAACAAAAGTGAGTGGCGAAGGAATTGTTGGAGTCTCTAAGTTCAATGATCTTGGTGGTCTTGTGAATGATATCTATCCTTGAGAGATAGGCACCTAACCAGGGATTGTTACTTAGCATAGCTAAGCCCATGAACTCGTTGACCAGGTCATGTAAGAGGGAGTGAATAGGTTTAGAGTTTATGAAAGTGAAGGTCGATGTTTGTTACACCAAGTTGCAGAAAAATGTAGCTTAAGAGAAGTAAGAATCAATCTCGCAAAGAAGGATGTCAGGGTCGTTTGCCTCTCCCAATAGGATGTTGATTAGCTTGGCAACTTCCAAAGGATCAAAGATAGGCTGGGGCAGAAGGAACATTGAGTTAGCCTCTACCATCATAAGGTCTTATTTCTTTTGACTCCTGGTAACCGACTTTGATTTGGGAGTTCTCAAGTTGGAGTAATTGACTTCCTAATTTTTACTTATAAATTCTTGAACCTTAACTTGGTACAGTTCATAAAATCCTTTCATTTACTTCTTGTCTTCTTCTGAGGCAGTATACTCAGTTGTTGGTACAGCTTGATCGAGCCTTACAGCCTTTACGCCTTTGAATTTAGGAGTCCTCAATCCATCTTTCTCAGCTTTCTGCCACTGGTGCCGCATTTTCTTATCAATATACTCCTGCTTTTCAATCCTGTCAGGATCATTCCAGCAGTCATAGATGGTTTGGACTTTGATCTCTTCTTTAATCGTTGCTTCGGTAGGATTGACTATTGTGTCAGAGTTGAAAGAGACATCATTGAGGGCCTTTACATCCTTGCTTTCAGTTTGAGTTGCAAGATCAAAGTTGCTGGGATTAACCTGCACTGCAACCGAGTTCAAGGTCTTGAGAATTTGGTAAATTTCCTGAACCTTAGCAAAGTTCTCCTCAGTGATGACGGGAGTTTCCATCTCTTTAACGCTTATTATAAAACAGGAACTTGAACAGGGTGAGTATCTATATTGCATTAACTTATATACATTACATACCTTAAAGTTAAGGAGGCTTTTAAGGTTAAATCATCATCGATGAGCAATTCTCTTTAAGCATACTTGAAACGAAATCAACAGGCTAGTTTAATTCAAAGGGTTCACAGGTATTATAGTTTTCATCTCCAGGAGCCAGGGAGTTGAACCCCCGAGAATAGTTGTGGCATTTATTGCCTTTGCTGAACGACTCTGAAGAGTTGCCGTAAATGCTGGAAAGAATGCTTTCAGGCTTGGCATTCTTGCACTTGTGCTTTCTCTTGCTTTCAGGGGAAGAGTAGAAGTTGTTGCACTTATCGCACATATTCATTTTAGGTTTGAGTTGTTTCATCTACTGCACTTAGTCGTAGTGCTTCTAGTGCTTGTGCTTTGATAAGCTCTGGGAGGATATATAACTCTTCTGGCATCCAGCGATCGTGCAAGGATATTTGCCCTTCTTTCCTTTAGCTGATTCGGTGATTGCTCACTCATTATATTAATAGTTATTAATTATAAAGTTTAATCAAAGTAGAAGTTAAACAGAGAGCCTTCCTTATTTATATTCCTTCAAAAAGCCTCGAAACTTTCAGGTGCCCTGCCTGTACATTCCTAAGAACCAGGAAACTTAGCTTCTGACTTTCCTTAACTCATATATGCCACCTGACAAGTTTCTAAGCGCGAGCAGGCTTGATTGAAGAAAGTTCGATTTCCTCCTAAAATGGACACAAAAATTCCAGATTGGACACAATTCCGGACTCATATTCCGGACACAATTCCAGGTGATGTTTGTTACATTGATCAAAGTTTAATAATATTAAGTTACAAGTACAAAATCACTCAGTTAAAATTTCACCAAATGAATTAACAATAGAAGCAGGTGCTACCCAAGGGGTTTACGTGTCAGATTTGCAATGTCCCTTTCTAAAACAGAACAGCAAAACACCGCCACATAAAGAAGGATCACACTGAGCAGGAAGTTAGAGACAACAAGTTGCAAAACTATCATAAAAATTGTGAAATTTGTTAGAAGGTCTACTCAACTAAGCACAGCTATAGGTTTCACCCTTGTGTCAAGGAGAAGAAGATTAGAGAAGCTGTCCAGGCTATTGAGAGTGGTAGCTAGAAGTACAGTTCCTCTGTCAAATCCTAGGGAGGTGTAAAGCAGAGCGAGGCTTCCTAAATCAATATGGATGAGAAAGCCCACTCCAACTCAAAAGAATCTATCGCAACTTAGCAGCAGCAATTCTAAAGTGAGAATAATTCCAGTTGATAAACATACAGATATGTTGGAGGCAATTGAAAGGTCAGAAGCATAAGGCGTAGCTACAATCAGTGAGGTATCAAGATCACTTCCAGTAGAGCAGTAAGCTCATGAGGACTTTTATCCTGGATCTCCTATTGAAAAACCATGACGATTTAATTGCAGGGAATGATGGATGCTTCTCTTAAACTAATATTGCGCCTCAACTAGATTTGATTTAGCCTGCTTCAAGTTCCAAATCAGTTGCAAGGCAAGGTGTATTACTTGACTTTATAAAGGTGGCTACTCATTCGCCTGAACAAACTCAATTGACTTAGTTAACAGAAGGCAAAGCTCAAGCGGAAGAAGATAATTGTATTAATGAGAAAGTTAATAATAGATTGTGGAAAACGTTTTTGGAAATCCATAGGTACCTAAACTTTTAAAGTGACTTGAACTTCAGCAATATTCATGTGTTATTTAATCAGGACATTCAAACCAAGACTTGTGGCATTGTTGCCCCTGCAACTCGTTCTAGAACTAGTATAATAATGGATCCCAATTTAGTGGGCAGTGATGCCCAACCAGCATACGGAGAAATTCCTACAATTCAGTTTTCCAAAATTATTGTAAGGCTGCAATAGTATGGTATGAACCAAGACTCTGTGTTTTACAATGTTGGTTCTGGGTTTGGCAAGCTGGTATTCTAGGCAGCATTTATGACAAACGCAACCAGCGTTGGAGTGGAGATAGTCGCAAACCGCTTCCATATCTCAAATAAGAAATACTCTAACTCTAGGAAGATTATTCAACAGACCTGGAAGTGAGCGCTGTCCTCAAGAAGATTGAGTTCTACAAACAAATTTCAGGAACGTCTAGGAATTTAAGACTTCGTCTAATCTGCAGGTAACTCACTTATACAGCTTCGCTGCCAGGATGTCAGACCCTGACTTAGTGTACTTGATGGACCTTATTGACAACTGTCCCAATCTAAAGTATGCAGTAGTTACCTCCAATATCAATAAAATCAATCTTCGCAATAACCAGCCTAACTTCTAATCTATCTATAAAATGAGTTACTCAACAACTGGCAATTAGAAATTTACTTTCCATTTCCTTGAGAGATACCAGGCAGTAACTATCGCGCGATCAATGATAAAGGGACAAGATATTCTCTCTGAAGAAGTTAAGGAGATCTAAAAAGGCGAAGGCTAAATTTTGCAAAAAAGATCAAGTACTTAAAGAGATAAGCGCTCCTCAAATGAAAACATAGAAGCTGCCTGTAAGAAAAATCACCCTACAAATTTCTAGCGAAGAAAACATAACGAGCTCCTTGGCTTTAGTGAAAGCTCTGGATCCGGTTAATAAATGCTGGATCAAATAAATTAAACAATCGCAGATTAAGTTAGGTTAGCAGGTAGTTCTAAGATCGAGGCTGTCAGTCCTGATTCAGTTCTGAAAACATTTTCATTGTACAAGAAAACCCAAATAGAGGGCATAGAGCAGTATTAAAACCTGTTGGATAAATGTGGTATGCAGAAAGCTATTATTGAGAAATACATTGAGCCCAGCAGTACAGAGCTGGACTAAGATTTTGGAGAGGAGGGTGTTTTTAATCATGTTCAGAGGGAGTTATATCAAGGCTTTGAAGAAGAGGAACGCCTCAAAATTTTTAATCGCTACACCGACTATGCGAAATAGCTGCACAAATTTCATTTCATTGAATAAAAGATTGCAAGTAGATTATAATAATGGCAGGAGTTGAATATTGCTAATGATAAGCTATAGGCTAAGAACAAAAGACTTGAGTAGGAAAACATATCTTAATATAGCCCCAGAGCCTACTGAAGATAGGTACGGCTTCAAGGTTCTGAACGAGTAAGCAAACGGAGGTTTCGGAAGAGTCTTTAAGTGTTAGAAACTTGGGGAGTAATAACCCAACGAGTTCCTGGCAATCAAAGTGCCTATTGATAGCACTGCCAAAATCAATTGCGAAGTTAAAGCTCTGAAGAAACTCTAAACAAAAAAGAAAAAAGACCCAGGCTAGAATTTTGTTGTTGACTTGGTGGAGACTATAAAACTTGGTAAGAGGAAATTGATAGTTATGAAATGGTACAATAATAATCTCCGACATTTATTCACGATTAAGAAGCTAAATGAGAAACAGAAGTTTTACATCTCCTACTTCATAATAATAGGAATCGCTTACGCCCACTCACTTGGGATTGCTCACAGAGATCTAAAGCTGGACAACATTCTGATTGATGATAAGTACTTGCCAAAAATCTGTGATTGGGGTCCCACTGATTCTGCAGTTAGTTCAGGTACGAAATCTTTCATGGCGCCTGAGCAGTTCAGGTAGGACATACCTGCGCAGGATATCCAGATATTCAAGCTAGACTCCTGGAGTCTGGGTGTTGTACTCTTCATGATTTAGTTCGGTAAACACCCCTTCACAGATGCATAGATACGTGGGATGAACTAAGCATACAAGTAGCAAGAGCTGCCAGATGAAATCAAGAACGCAAAGTCTGGCATGAAGAAAGTAATCAAGAAGTTGCTTCAGTTCCAGTAGGGAGACAGAGCCTCAGTAAGTGAGGTACGCAAGGACAAAGTGTTTGAGGAGCTTTGGAAATGCTCGTATAAGGATCTGGACATTTCAAAACTGAAGTGATGTTTGTACAAACCTTCCTTAAGATTTCAAATAATATACCCTTTAATTAACCAGAGAATAGATTAAGGTTCAGATTAATTATTAATTCAAATTACAAATTATCAATTATATAAATGTTCATACTTAAATTTCATCTGCTCTAATTTATTCCCTTACTGCTTTCAGGGGAATAGCCCTATATGGCTGAAAAACCTATTATTAAAACACCTGTCTAATCGTCCATCGCTGCCCTGGTTCCTGAACCAATAGCTTACTTATTATTTTCCTCATCTCTCTGTCTATTGATTCATCTATATCGATTAAGGGCAATTTCTCTTTTGAAATACTTAAGGTTTCCAGCTCCATAATGGAGTAGTGGTGCCTGTCATGATAAAGATAGTACAGAATAACTCCCAATCCCCAAGCATCTCTACGCTCCATTAATCTCCACCAGCCCCCACGTCCCGCTCCCCTCCCGGCCACCAGCCCCCAGGCCCACCTCTGTCCAAGTGTTTGAATCCTAGAATTTCTTCTGGGCTATGTTGAAATTCAAGACCCGAGATAGTGTGATCCTTCACATAATTCCAGTCGACCAACCTGGGCATTAGGTTTTCGTCAAATAGCAGGTTGTTTGGCTTAAGGTTCAGGTGGAATTATTAACGATATTTGCCTCTTATAATGTACTGATTACACAAAACGCTATCAGCTCCAACTGCTTTTGAGAGAGCTTTATTGCGGCTTTGAATTCGAGGAGATTATACTTGTAGTACTGCTTTATGATGCACTGGTTCCACAGGACCTAACATGAGTCTTCTACAATGCCAACTTCACCATGGTACCCCATAGGAAAATTCTCATAGTCTTCAATATGTTTCCTTGCTGCCTGCTCTTGTTTATCAACCCCTAGGAACACTTTCAAAACCCTGAAATGGCTGCTGCCAATTAAACCTTGCTTCACCACTTATGCATTAACCTTGGTAGAGTCAAAACACAGGAATGATTTATCTAGTAAGTTCAATTCAGAAGTCAGCTCTTCGCTGATTATGTACTATAGATTCTCAGCAGCATCTTGCTAAATAGCATCATTAATTTTCATGTCCTGGAAATCATTAAACGCAGTGAGATATTGTATCGAGTTATCCTTTTAAGCCAGCTGCTACCTGAGTGAATCAATCTCTTCTTGGAGTCCTCTAAGTCTATCCTTGGTTGAACTCTGTGGTTATTCAGAGTCAAGTACTCTGTTGGAAGCCTGTGAATCAAATCGAAGGTTCCCCAACTTTCCAACGCTGGTCTACCCAGGCTTCAAGTCCTTATCAGAGTGTTGAATCTCATTGTGATGTAAATCCAAACAAGCTCTTTTAACAGGAGTGGTTAAGGAAGACCTCTCTCTCGAAGTTTCATAATTATGGAATATCTTTGCAGGAATCAACGCTTAGTAGTCCTTTCCTGGGCTTTCGTTTCTTAACTCTTGAGAAGCAACAACCCCTGAAATAATCGTGGCTTCTTGATTATAGAATTCGTTACTAACGACCAAGCTATTAACAGTGAATTTCGCATCCCTTAGGCTAGGTTAAGCCTGTTCAAAGTTCTGATGGGGATTTGTAGATTAATACAAATTATTTTAGAGCCCAGTGTATGAACGGCTTTCATTAGTTTACTATAGCATCAACCCTACTGAATGAATAAAATCTTTATAAGCTTACTTAGGTAGGGGCAATTGTTAGCAGAGCTACTGTGGTCCTTTTGATAATATAAGCTCCTGCTTAACTACCAACTCGCGCATGATAAATTTACACTTGTGAGCTCTTAAGACATTAAAACTTTTATAGGACTTTTAGCAAAGTTCACAATAGACTTGCCTGCTTTCTTCAATATGCTTTTAATAAACGAAGTTTGGGTGAGTCCTTTTTAAGTGGTAGTACTTATCACACCTCTTGTAGAAGGATTGCGTGCAGCCCTCGACTGGGCACGGCATAGGAGAGGAATAAGCTTACTTGCTCTTTGTGAGAATTATACGTATTGACATCATAGTTTGTATGAATTGCTTTAATTTTTAATTGATTAAACTTTAACTGAACAAAATAAAATATGCCTGAAATCAAACCAAATCCCCATGACAGTTAGAAAATAAAATTAATCGATCCCTACTCCCACTAAACCTTCCAAGTCATTCTAAAGTATTTCAATGTTTAAGTTTAGATACTTGAGATCAAGTGATGAGAGAACTGTGATGATTCACAGAGGTTAGGTGGAACTTTTCCAAATATAAAGTCATTTCTTAGAAATTAAATTCCTACGGATTAGTCTTGTAATTTCTATGAATTTGAGGGGTAAAATCGAGATTCTCAAAATGACTACTAATTCGATCATAAGTTTCATTAGAGCTTACCCCTTCACTTCCAGACTATGTGAGAGTATGCTAAGTGATCTGAGACACCTATGAGAGAAGTAGGAATGCTAAACCAAGAGGATAACCCTTAGATTTCCTGAGAATAGAGGGCGGATTTAAGGTTTTAGAAATTTGAGATATTTTGAGATTAATAGTAAGCTTTAATTAAGGATTATATAGAGATTATAGAGAAAAACAAGCAAAATTTGGACACTTTGATTTTAGCAAGTTCGTTCTGGTTTGAAGAACCCAAGCTGGAAATCGCATATAAGTGATGCCAGAGTGGAGATAGAGTGGAGGAGGCATGTTTCAGATCGAGCATCATTGACTCCAAAGAAATCTAGACTTATAATAAGGTTTCAGTGGAAATTTGACTTTGGCTCAATAATTATCAAGGGGAAATACTAGGGCTTGCTTATGATAAAAGT
Source organism: Oxytricha trifallax (assembly GCA_000711775.1). NCBI lineage: Eukaryota > Ciliophora > Spirotrichea > Sporadotrichida > Oxytrichidae > Oxytricha > Oxytricha trifallax. Next base: position 1,162 of record ARYC01011979.1, on the reverse strand, counting down.
TCCTCTCTCCACCCAAGCTATAATTCAAACCTACCTACTAATCACTATTAATAATGTTGCCCTAACTGAAATGGATACTACCTGAGTAAGGCTTGAATTCCATTGAGTGATAGTCGATAACAACTCAATAATTTATTTCAAGATAAAGCTAGATACAAGTTATCTTCCAGTTATCTTCCGACTTATCTTCCGAGTTATCTTCCGACTTATCTCTTCAAAATTTTCATTAGAGTTAAGTGAAGAGCTATCATGGTTTAAATTCACGATTATACTTAACTGTAATTAATGCTGCCTAAGCAGGGCGTGCTTCACACATAATGATAGATAAGTAAAAGTGCATGGCACTATAAATAACCTGAACCAAAATTAAAATGAAAGGGGGTGATGTTTGTTACACCTCATACTTTGAGGATCAAAATTTTCCCCTCTGAAATATTTTCATTATTAATCCTTACTCAGAACGCAAATAAGTCAGTCTTGGAATCGATCTTATAATAGAATAATCGCAACTTGTGAATGGAAAGCAGACAGGTTTTATAATCGCAGTCTTATGATTGGGTGTTAAATTACATTTCTTACAAGCTTCTTGAGAAGGGTGATCTAATTGAGGTCATATTATCATGAGACTAGGTCAGCAATTCAAGGAAGCCCCTTAACTCTACTCTTACCTTTAAGAAACATAAAACCTCTCTCCTGTTAAGCGACTCGCTTAGCTTGAGGAATTCTGGAAGATGTATTTAAAGATGAGCTACCCTTAAGAAGAATCCAAATTCAACAACTCAAAGTAGAAAGTGATTTCTAAGGCAGACTATCTTTAACTACAACAGTTCAGCGCCAAAGTTGAAAGCAGAGGCAAGATCATAAATCAATATTTGGACATAGGAAGCATAGGATTTTCATACTTTGAACAGCAGACTTTCAAGTGACTTAATGCTTGAGCGTCACTTAGTGTCTTTCGAAAATATTCCTCTACACAGAGAAGAAGTTTGGGAGTTATTTAATCATCCTGAAAGCTGGCTTTTCAAGCACTATAAACAAAGGAGTGGAAGACAGCAGCTCAAAGAATTGTGGCCGGCTCTTAGTGAGAGTGCTCAAAAGAACTGGGTTGAGAATGTCTTCTCAGATCCTTCTGGAGATATCCAACTCGAACAGTTGATCGATT
>ARYC01011978.1:0-15212 GCA_000711775.1 Oxytricha trifallax | reverse complement strand
AAATAAGGACATCTTCTTATGAGAAGAGTTTCAAGTCTTAAGTATTTAAAAGCACGTATTATATCTTATCTTTCAAGTATTTGAATGGCACATTGCTAGTCGAATTTAAAAATATTCTTGCTTTTAAAATTGACTTATATTTGTCTTTGATAGTTAAAATGATCAAAGTTACAGAATGATGTTCAATTTTAAGTTTGCGTCAAATAAGGACATCTTCTTATGAGAAAAGTTTCAAGTCTTAAGTATTTAAAAGCACGTATTATATCTTATCTTTCAAGTATTTGAATGGCACATTGCTAGTCGAATTTAAAAATATTCTTGCTTTTAAAATTGACTTATATTTGTCTTTGATAGTTAAAATAATCAAAGTTAAAGAATGATGTTCAATTTTAAGTTTGCGTTAAATAAGGACATCTTCTTATGAGAAGAGTTTCAAGTCTTAAGTATTTAAAAGCACGTATTATATCTTATCTTTCAAAGTATTTGAAGTGGCACATTGCTAGTCGAATTTAAAAAATATTCTTGCTTTTAAAATTGACTTATATTTGTCTTTGATAGTTAAAATAATCAAAGTTAAAGAATGATGTTCAATTTTAAGTTTGCGTCAAATAAGGACATCTTCTTTTGAGAAGAGTTTCAAGTCTTAAGTATTTAAAAGCACGTATTATATCTTATCTTTCAAGTATTTGAATGGCACATTGCTAGTCGAATTTAAAAAATATTCTTGCTTTTAAAATTGACTTATATTTGTCTTTGATAGTTAAAATGATCAAAGTTACAGAATGATGATCAATTTTAAGTTTGCGTCAAATAAGGACATCTTCTTATGAGAAGAGTTTCAAGTCTTAAGTATTTAAAAGCACGTATTATATCTTATCTTTCAAGTATTTGAATGGCACATTGCTAGTCGAATTTAAAAAATATTCTTGCTTTTAAAATTGACTTATATTTGTCTTTGATAGTTAAAATAATCAAAGTTAAAGAATGATGTTCAATTTTAAGTTTGCGTTAAATAAGGACATCTTCTTATGAGAAGAGTTTCAAGTCTTAAGTATTTAAAAGCACGTATTATATCTTATCTTTCAAGTATTTGAATGGCACATTGCTAGTCGAATTTAAAAATATTCTTGCTTTTAAAATTGACTTATATTTGTCTTTGATAGTTAAAATGATCAAAGTTACAGAATGATGTTCAATTTTAAGTTTGCGTCAAATAAGGACATCTTCTTATGAGAAAAGTTTCAAGTCTTAAGTATTTAAAACAACGTAATTATAGTCTTATCTTTCCAAAGTATTTTGAATGGCCAACATTGCCAGTCGAATTTAAAAAATATTCTTGCTTTTAAAATTGACTTATATTTGTCTTTGATAGTTAAAATGATCAAAGTTACAGAATGATGTTCAATTTTAAGTTTGCGTCAAATAAGGACATCTTCTTATGAGAAAAGTTTCAAGTCTTAAGTATTTAAAAGCACGTATTATATCTTATCTTTCAAGTATTTGAATGGCACATTGCTAGTCGAATTTAAAAAATATTCCTTGCTTTTAAAATTGACTTATATTTGTCTTTGATAGTTAAAATGATCAAAGTTAAAGAATGATGTTCAATTTTAAGTTTGCGTTAAATAAGGACATCTTCTTCTGAGAAGAGTTTCAAGTCTTAATTATTTAAAAGCACGTATTATATCTTATCTTTCAAGTATTTGAATGGCACATTGCTAGTCGAATTTAAAAATATTCTTGCTTTTAAAATTGACTTATATTTGTCTTTGATAGTTAAAATGATCAAAGTTACAGAATGATGTTCAATTTTAAGTTTGCGTCAAATAAGGACATCTTCTTATGAGAAGAGTTTCAAGTCTTAAGTATTTATAAGCACGTTTTATATCTTATCTTTCAATTATTTGAATGGCACATTGCTAGTCGAATTTAAATAATATTCTTGCTTTTAAATTGACTTATATTTGTCTTTGATAGTTACAATGATCAAAGTTACAGAATGATGTTCAATTTTAAGTTTGCGTCAAATAAGGACATCTTCTTTTGAGAAGAGTTTTAAGTCTTAAGTATTTAAAAGCACGTATTATATCTTATCTTTCAAGTATTTGATTGGCACATTGCTAGTCGAATTTAAATAATGTTCTTGCTTTTAAAATTGACTTATATTTGTCTTTGATAGTTAAAATGATCAAAGTTACAGAATGATGTTCAATTTTAAGTTTGCGTCAAATAAGGACATCTTCTTATGAGAAGAGTTTCAAGTCTTAAGTATTTATAAGCACGTTTTATATCTTATCTTTCAATTATTTGAATGGCACATTGCTAGTCGAATTTAAATAATATTCTTGCTTTTAAAATTGACTTATATTTGTCTTTGATAGTTACAATGATCAAAGTTACAGAATGATGTTCAATTTTAAGTTTGCGTCAAATAATGACATCTTCTTATGAGAAGAGTTTCAAGTCTTAAGTATTTAAAAGCACGTATTATATCTTATCTTTCAAGTATTTGAATGGCACATTGCTAGTCGAATTTAAATTATATTCTTGCTTTTAAAATTGACTTATATTTGTCTTTGATAGTTAAAATGATCAAAGTTAAAGAATGATGTTCAATTTTTAGTTTGCGTCAAATAAGGACATCTTCTTATGAGAAGAGTTTCAAGTCTTAAGTATTTAAAAGCACGTTTTATATCTTATCTTTCAATCATTTGAATGGCACATTGCTAGTCGAATTTAAATAATATTCTTGCTTTTAAAATTGACTTATATTTGTCTTTGATAGTTAAAATGATCAAAGTTAAAGAATGATGTTCAATTTTAAGTTTGCGTCAAATAATGACATCTTCTTTGAGAAGAGTTTCAAGTCTTAATTATTTAAAAGCACGTATTATATCTTATCTTTCAAGTATTTGAATGGCACATTGCTAGTCGAATTTAAAATGTATTCTTGCTTTTAAAATTGACTTATATTTGTCTTTGATAGTTAAAATGATCAAAGTTACAGAATGATGTTCAATTTTAAGTTTGCGTCAAATAAGGACATCTTCTTCTGAGAAGAGTTTCAAGTCTTAATTATTTAAAAGCACGTATTATATCTTATCTTTCAAGTATTTGAATGGCACATTGCTAGTCGAATTTAAAAAGTATTCTTGCTTTTAAAATTGACTTATATTTGTCTTTGATAGTTACAATGATCAAAGTTACAGAATGATGTTCAATTTTAAGTTTGCGTCAAATAAGGACATCTTCTTATGAGAAGAGTTTCAAGTCTTAAGTATTTAAAAGCACGTTTTATATCTTATCTTTCAAGTATTTGAATGGCACATTGCTAGTCGAATTTAAATAATATTCTTGCTTTTAAATTGACTTATATTTGTCTTTGATAGTTAAATTGATCAAAGTTAAAGAATGATGTTCAATTTTAAGTTTGCGTAAAATAAGGACATCTTCTTCTGAGAAGAGTTTCAAGTCTTAATTATTTAAAAGCACGTATTATATCTTATCTTTCAAGTATTTGATTGGCACATTGCTTGTCGAATTTAAATAGTATTCTTGCTTTTAAAATTGACTTATATTTGTCTTTGATAGTTTAAATGATCAAAGTTACAGAATGATGTTCAATTTTAAGTTTGCGTCAAATAAGGACATCTTCTTATGAGAAGAGTTTCAAGTCTTAAGTATTTAAAAGCACGTATTATATCTTATCTTTCAAGTATTTGATTGGCACATTGCTTGTCGAATTTAAATAATATTCTTGCTTTTAAAATTGACTTATATTTGTCTTTGATAGTTAAAATGATCAAAGTTAAAGAATGATGTTCAATTTTTAGTTTGCGTTAAATAAGGACATCTTCTTATGAGAAGAGTTTCAAGTCTTAAGTATTTAAAAGCACGTATTATATCTTATCTTTCAATTATTTGAATGGCACATTGCTAGTCGAATTTAAATAATATTCTTGCTTTTAAAATTGACTTATATTTGTCTTTGATAGTTAAAATGATCAAAGTTAAAGAATGATGTTCAATTTTAAGTTTGCGTCAAATAAGGACATCTTCTTTTGAGAAGAGTTTCAAGTCTTAAGTATTTATAAGCACGTTTTATATCTTATCTTTCAAGTATTTGAATGGCACATTGCTAGTCGAATTTAAAAAATATTCTTGCTTTTAAAATTGACTTATATTTGTCTTTGATAGTTAAAATGATCAAAGTTACAGAATGATGTTCAATTTTAAGTTTGCGTTAAATAAGGACATCTTCTTATGAGAAGAGTTTCAAGTCTTAAGTATTTAAAAGCACGTATTATATCTTATCTTTCCAAGTATTTGATTGGCCACATTGCTAGTCGAATTTAAAAAATATTCTTGCTTTTAAAATTGACTTATATTTGTCTTTGATAGTTAAAATAATCAAAGTTAAAGAATGATGTTCAATTTTAAGTTTGCGTTAAATAAGGACATCTTCTTATGAGAAGAGTTTCAAGTCTTAAGTATTTAAAAGCACGTATTATATCTTATCTTTCAAGTATTTGAATGGCACATTGCTAGTCGAATTTAAATAATATTCTTGCTTTTAAAATTGACTTATATTTGTCTTTGATAGTTAAAATGATCAAAGTTAAAGAATGATGTTCAATTTATAGTTTGCGTAAAATAAGGACATCTTCTTATGAGAAGAGTTTCAAGTCTTAAGTATTTAAAAGCACGTATTATATCTTATCTTTCAATCATTTGAATGGCACATTGCTAGTCGAATTTAAATAATATTCTTGCTTTTAAAATTGACATATATTTGTCTTTGATAGTTAAAATGATCAAAGTTAAAGAATGATGTTCAATTTTAAGTTTGCGTCAAATAAGGACATCTTCTTATGAGAAGAGTTTCAAGTCTTAAGTATTTAAAAGCACGTATTATATCTTATCTTACAAGTATTTGAATGGCACATTGCTAGTCGAATATAAAATATATTCTTGCTTTTAAAATTGACTTATATTTGTCTTTGATAGTTAAAATGATCAAAGTTAAAGAATGATGTTCAATTTTAAGTTTGCGTAAAATAAGGACATCTTCTTATGAGAAGAGTTTCAAGTCTTAAGTATTTAAAAGCACGTATTATATCTTATCTTTCAAGCATTTGATTGGCACATTGCTTGTCGAATTTAAATAATATTCTTGCTTTTAAAATTGACTTATATTTGTCTTTGATAGTTAAAATGATCAAAGTTAAAGAATGATGTTCAATTTTAAGTTTGCGTAAAATAATGACATCTTCTTATGAGAAGAGTTTCAAGTCTTAAGTATTTAAAAGCACGTATTATATCTTATCTTACAAGTATTTGAATGGCACATTGCTAGTCGAATATAAAATATATTCTTGCTTTTAAAATTGACTTATATTTGTCTTTGATAGTTAAAATGATCAAAGTTAAAGAATGATGTTCAATTTTAAGTTTGCGTAAAATAAGGACATCTTCTTCTGAGAAGAGTTTCAAGTCTTAATTATTTAAAAGCACGTATTATATCTTATCTTTCAAGTATTTGAATGGCACATTGCTAGTCGAATTTAAAAAGTATTCTTCCTTTTAAAATTGACTTATATTTGTCTTTGATAGTTAAAATGATCAAAGTTACAGAATGATGTTCAATTTTAAGTTTGCGTAAAATAAGAACATCTTCTTATGATAAGAGTTTTAAGTCTAAAATATTTAAAAGCACGTTTTATATCTTATCTTTCAATCATTTGAATGGCACATTGCTAGTCGAATATAAAATATATTCTTGCTTTTAAAATGACTTATATTTGTCTTTGATAGTTAAAATGATCAAAGTTAAAGAATGATGTTCAATTTTAAGTTTGCGTAAAATAAGAACATCTTCTTATGATAAGAGTTTTAAGTCTAAAATATTTAAAAGCACGTATTATATCTTATCTTTCAAGCATTTGATTGGCACATTGCTAGTCGAATTTAAAAAATATTCTTGCTTTTAAAATTGACTTATATTTGTCTTTGATAGTTAAATTGATCAAAGTTAAAGAATGATGTTCAATTTTAAGTTTGCGTAAAATAAGGACATCTTCTTATGAGAAGAGTTTCAAGTCTTAAGTATTTAAAAGCACGTATTATATCTTATCTTTCAAGCATTTGATTGGCACATTGCTTGTCGAATTTAAATAATATTCTTGCTTTTAAAATTGACTGTATATTTGTCTTTTGATAGTTAAATTGATCAAAAGTTAAAGAATGATGTTCAATTTTAAGTTTGCGTAAAATAAGGACATCTTCTTATGAGAAGAGTTTCAAGTCTTAAGTATTTAAAAGCACGTATTATATCTTATCTTTCAAGCATTTGATTGGCACATTGCTTGTCGAATTTAAATAATATTCTTGCTTTTAAAATTGACTTATATTTGTCTTGATAGTTAAAATGATCAAAGTTAAAGAATGATGTTCAATTTTAAGTTTGCGTAAAATAAGGACATCTTCTTCTGAGAAGAGTTTCAAGTCTTAATTATTTAAAAGCACGTATTATATCTTATCTTTCAAGTATTTGAATGGCACATTGCTAGTCGAATTTAAAAAGTATTCTTCCTTTTAAAATTGACTTATATTTGTCTTTGATAGTTAAAATGATCAAAGTTAAGAATGAGCTTCAATTTTAAGTTTGCGTCAAATAAGAACATCTTCTTCTGAGAAGAGTTTCAAGTCTTAATTATTTAAAAGCACGTATTATATCTTATCTTTCAAGTATTTGAATGGCACATTGCTAGTCGAATTTAAAAAGTATTCTTCCTTTTAAAATTGACTTATATTTGTCTTTGATAGTTAAAATGATCAAAGTTACAGAATGATGTTCAATTTTAAGTTTGCGTCAAATAAGGACATCTTCTTATGAGAAGAGTTTCAAGTCTTAAGTATTTAAAAGCACGTATTATATCTTATCTTCAAAGTATTTGTAATGGCAACAGTGCTAGTCGAATTTAAAAAATATTCTTGCTTTTAAAATTGACTTATATTTGTCTTTGATAGTTAAAATAATCAAAGTTAAAGAATGATGTTCAATTTTAAGTTTGCGTTAAATAAGGACATCTTCTTATGAGAAGAGTTTCAAGTCTTAAGTATTTAAAAGCACGTATTATATCCTTATCTTTCAAGTATTTGAATCGCACATTTGCTAGTCGAATTTAAAAAATATTCTTGCTTTTAAAATTGACTTATATTTGTCTTTGATAGTTAAAATGATCAAAGTTAAAGAATGATGTTCAATTTTAAGTTTGCGTAAAATAATGACATCTTCTTATGAGAAGAGTTTCAAGTCTTAAGTATTTAAAAGCACGTATTATATCTTATCTTACAAGTATTTGAATGGCACATTGCTAGTCGAATATAAAATAATTCTTGCTTTTAAAATTGACTTATATTTGTCTTTGATAGTTAAAATGATCAAAGTTAAAGAATGATGTTCAATTTATAGTTTGCGTAAAATAAGGACATCTTCTTATGAGAAGAGTTTCAAGTCTTAAGTATTTAAAAGCACGTATTATATCTTATCTTTCAATCATTTGAATGGCACATTGCTAGTCGAATTTAAATAATATTCTTGCTTTTAAAATTGACATATATTTGTCTTTGATAGTTAAAATGATCAAAGTTAAAGAATGATGTTCAATTTTAAGTTTGCGTCAAATAAGGACATCTTCTTATGAGAAGAGTTTCAAGTCTTAAGTATTTAAAAGCACGTATTATATCTTATCTTACAAGTATTTGAATGGCACATTGCTAGTCGAATATAAAATATATTCTTGCTTTTAAAATTGACTTATATTTGTCTTTGATAGTTAAAATGATCAAAGTTAAAGAATGATGTTCAATTTTAAGTTTGCGTAAAATAAGGACATCTTCTTCTGAGAAGAGTTTCAAGTCTTAATTATTTAAAAGCACGTATTATATCTTATCTTTCAAGTATTTGAATGGCACATTGCTAGTCGAATTTAAAAAGTATTCTTCCTTTTAAAATTGACTTATATTTGTCTTTGATAGTTAAAATGATCAAAGTTACAGAATGATGTTCAATTTTAAGTTTGCGTCAAATAAGGACATCTTCTTATGAGAAGAGTTTTAAGTCTTAAGTATTTAAAAGCACGTATATATCTTATCTTTCAAGTATTTGAATGGCACATTGCTAGTCGAATTTAAAAAATATTCTTGCTTTTAAAATTGACTTATATTTGTCTTTGATAGTTAAAATAATCAAAGTTAAAGAATGATGTTCAATTTTAAGTTTGCGTTAAATAAGGACATCTTCTTATGAGAAGAGTTTCAAGTCTTAAGTATTTAAAAGCACGTATTATATCTTATCTTTTCAAGTATTTGAATGGCACATTGCTAGTCGAATTTAAAAAATATTCTTGCTTTTAAAAATTGACTTATATTTGTCTTTGATAGTTAAAATGATCAAAGTTAAAGAATGATGTTCAATTTTAAGTTTGCGTAAAATAATGACATCTTCTTATGAGAAGAGTTTCAAGTCTTAAGTATTTAAAAGCACGTATTATATCTTATCTTACAAGTATTTGAATGGCACATTGCTAGTCGAATATAAAATATATTCTTGCTTTTAAAATTGACTTATATTTGTCTTTGATAGTTAAAATGATCAAAGTTAAAGAATGATGTTCAATTTTAAGTTTGCGTAAAATAAGGACATCTTCTTATGAGAAGAGTTTCAAGTCTTAACTATTTATAAGCACGTATTATATCTTATCTTTCAAGCATTTGATTGGCACATTGCTAGTCGAATTTAAATAATATTCTTGCTTTTAAAATTGACTTATATTTGTCTTTGATAGTTAAAATGATCAAAGTTAAAGAATGATGTTCAATTTATAGTTTGCGTAAAATAAGGACATCTTCTTATGAGAAGAGTTTCAAGTCTTAAGTATTTAAAAGCACGTATTATATCTTATCTTTCAATCATTTGAATGGCACATTGCTAGTCGAATTTAAATAATATTCTTGCTTTTAAAATTGACATATATTTGTCTTTGATAGTTAAAATGATCAAAGTTAAAGAATGATGTTCAATTTTAAGTTTGCGTCAAATAAGGACATCTTCTTATGAGAAGAGTTTCAAGTCTTAAATATTTAAAAGCACGTTATATATCTTATCTTTCAAGCATTTGAATGGCACATTGCTAGTCCGAATTTAAATAATATTCTTGCTTTTAAAATTGACTTATATTTGTCTTTGATAGTTAAAATGATCAAAGTTAAAGAATGATGTTCAATTTATAGTTTGCGTAAAATAAGGACATCTTCTTATGAGAAGAGTTTCAAGTCTTAAGTATTTAAAAGCACGTATTATATCTTATCTTTCAATCATTTGAATGGCACATTGCTAGTCGAATTTAAATAATATTCTTGCTTTTAAAATTGACATATATTTGTCTTTGATAGTTAAAATGATCAAAGTTAAAGAATGATGTTCAATTTTAAGTTTGCGTCAAATAAGGACATCTTCTTATGAGAAGAGTTTCAAGTCTTAAGTATTTATAAGCACGTTTTATATCTTATCTTTCAATTATTTGAATGGCACATTGCTAGTCGAATTTAAATAATATTCTTGCTTTTAAAATTGACTTATATTTGTCTTTGATAGTTAAAATGATCAAAGTTACAGAATGATGTTCAATTTTAAGTTTGCGTCAAATAAGGACATCTTCTTCTGCGAAGAGTTTCAAGTCTTAATTATTTAAAAGCACGTATTATATCTTATCTTTCAAGTATTTGAATGGCACATTGCTAGTCGAATTTAAAAAGTATTCTTGCTTTTAAAATTGACTTATATTTGTCTTTGATAGTTAAAATGATCAAAGTTACAGAATGATGTTCAATTTTAAGTTTGCGTCAAATAAGGACATCTTCTTATGAGAAGAGTTTCAAGTCTTAAGTATTTAAAAGCACGTATTATATCTTATCTTTCAAGTATTTGAATGGCACATTGCTAGTCGAATTTAAAAAATATTCTGCTTTTAAAATTGACTTATATTTGTCTTTGTAGTTAAAATATCAAGTTAAATAATGATGTTCAATTTTAAGTTTGCGTAAAATAATGACATCTTCTTATGATAAGAGTTTTAAGTCTTAAGTATTTAAAAGCACGTTTTATATCTTATCTTTCAATTATTTGAATGGCACATTGCTAGTCGAATATAAAATATATTCTTGCTTTTAAATGACTTATATTTGTCTTTGATAGTTAAAATGATCAAAGTTAAAGAATGATGTTCAATTTTAAGTTTTCGTCAAATAAGGACATCTTCTTATGATAAGAGTTTTAAGTCTTAAGTATTTAAAAGCACGTATTATATCTTATCTTTCAAGTATTTGATTGGCACATTGCTAGTCGAATTTAAAAAATATTCTTGCTTTTAAAATTGACTTATATTTGTCTTTGATAGTTAAATTGATCAAAGTTAAAGAATGATGTTCAATTTTAAGTTTGCGTTAAATAAGGACATCTTCTTATGAGAAGAGTTTCAAGTCTTAAGTATTTAAAAGCACGTATTATATCTTATCTTTCAAGTATTTGATTGGCACATTGCTTGTCGAATTTAAATAATGTTCTTGCTTTTAAAATTGACTTATATTTGTTTGATAGTTAAAATGATCAAAGTTAAAGAATGATGTTCAATTTTAAGTTTGCGTAAAATAATGACATCTTCTTCTGAGAAGAGTTTCAAGTCTTAATTATTTAAAAGCACGTATTATATCTTATCTTTCAAGTATTTGAATGGCACATTGCTAGTCGAATTTAAAATGTATTCTTGCTTTTAAAATTGACTTATATTTGTCTTTGATAGTTAAAATGATCAAAGTTACAGAATGATGTTCAATTTTAAGTTTGCGTTAAATAAGGACATCTTCTTTTGAGAAGAGTTTCAAGTCTTAAGTATTTAAAAGCACGTATTATATCTTATCTTTCAAGTATTTGAATGGCACATTGCTAGTCGAATTTAAATAATATTCTTGCTTTTAAAATTGACTTATATTTGTCTTTGATAGTTAAAATGATCAAAGTTACAGAATGATGTTCAATTTTAAGTTTGCGTCAAATAATGATATCTTCTTTTGAGAAGAGTTTCAAGTCTTAAGTATTTAAAAGCACGTATTATATCTTATCTTTCAAGTATTTGAATGGCACATTGCTAGTCGAATTTAAAATATATTCTTGCTTTTAAAATTGACTTATATTTGTCTATAGTTAAAATGATCAAAGTTACAGAATGATGTTCAATTTTAAGTTTGCGTCAAATAAGGACATCTTCTTCTGAGAAGAGTTTCAAGTCTTAATTATTTAAAAGCACGTATTATATCTTATCTTTCAAGTATTTGAATGGCACATTGCTAGTCGAATTTAAAAAGTATTCTTGCTTTTAAAATTGACTTATATTTGTCTTTGATAGTTACAATGATCAAAGTTACAGAATGATGTTCAATTTTAAGTTTGCGTCAAATAAGGACATCTTCTTATGAGAAGAGTTTCAAGTCTTAAGTATTTAAAAGCACGTATTATATCTTATCTTTCAAGTATTTGAATGGCACATTGCTAGTCGAATTTAAAAAATATTCTTGCTTTTAAAATTGACTTATATTTGTCTTTGATAGTTAAAATGATCAAAGTTACAGAATGATGTTCAATTTTAAGTTTGCGTCAAATAAGGACATCTTCTTTTGAGAAGAGTTTCAAGTCTTAAGTATTTAAAAGCACGTATTATATCTTATCTTTCAAGTATTTGAATGGCACATTGCTAGTCGAATTTAAAAAATATTCTTGCTTTTAAAATTGACTTATATTTGTCTTTGATAGTTAAAATGATCAAAGTTACAGAATGATGATCAATTTTAAGTTTGCGTCAAATAAGGACATCTTCTTATGAGAAGAGTTTCAAGTCTTAAGTATTTAAAAGCACGTATTATATCTTATCTTTCAAGTATTTGAATGGCACATTGCTAGTCGAATTTAAAAAATATTCTTGCTTTTAAAATTGACTTATATTTGTCTTTGATAGTTAAAATGATCAAAGTTACAGAATGATGTTCAATTTTAAGTTTGCGTCAAATAAGGACATCTTCTTATGAGAAAAGTTTCAAGTCTTAAGTATTTAAAAGCACGTATTATATCTTATCTTTCAAGTATTTGAATGGCACATTGCTAGTCGAATTTAAAAAATATTCTTGCTTTTAAAATTGACTTATATTTGTCTTTGATAGTTAAAATAATCAAAGTTAAAGAATGATGTTCAATTTTAAGTTTGCGTTAAATAAGGACATCTTCTTATGAGAAGAGTTTCAAGTCTTAAGTATTTAAAAGCACGTATTATATCTTATCTTTCAAGTATTTGAATGGCACATTGCTAGTCGAATTTAAAAATATTCTTGCTTTTAAAATTGACTTATATTTGTCTTTGATAGTTAAAATGATCAAAGTTACAGAATGATGTTCAATTTTAAGTTTGCGTCAAATAAGGACATCTTCTTATGAGAAAAGTTTCAAGTCTTAAGTATTTAAAAGCACGTATTATATCTTATCTTTCAAGTATTTGAATGGCACATTGCTAGTCGAATTTAAAAAATATTCTTGCTTTTAAAATTGACTTATATTTGTCTTTGATAGTTAAAATGATCAAAGTTAAAGAATGATGTTCAATTTTAAGTTTGCGTAAAATAAGGACATCTTCTTATGAGAAGAGTTTCAAGTCTTAAATATTTAAAAGCACGTTATATATCTTATCTTTCAAGCATTTGAATGGCACATTGCTAGTCGAATTTAAATAATATTCTTGCTTTTAAAATTGACTTATATTTGTCTTTGATAGTTACAATGATCAAAGTTACAGAATGATGTTCAATTTTAAGTTTGCGTCAAATAAGGACATCTTCTTATGAGAAGAGTTTCAAGTCTTAAGTATTTAAAAGCACGTATTATATCTTATCTTTCAAGTATTTGAATGGCACATTGCTAGTCGAATTTAAAAAATATTCTTGCTTTTAAAATTGACTTATATTTGTCTTTGATAGTTAAAATAATCAAAGTTAAAGAATGATGTTCAATTTTAAGTTTGCGTTAAATAAGGACATCTTCTTATGAGAAGAGTTTCAAGTCTTAAGTATTTAAAAGCACGTATTATATCTTATCTTTCAAGTATTTGAATGGCACATTGCTAGTCGAATTTAAAAAATATTCTTGCTTTTAAAATTGACTTATATTTGTCTTTGATAGTTAAAATAATCAAAGTTAAAGAATGATGTTCAATTTTAAGTTTGCGTTAAATAAGGACATCTTCTTATGAGAAGAGTTTCAAGTCTTAAGTATTTAAAAGCACGTATTATATCTTATGCTTTGCAAGTATTTGAATGGCACATTGCTAGTCGAATTTAAAAAATATTCTTGCTTTTAAAATTGACTTATATTTGTCTTTGATAGTTAAAATAATCAAAGTTAAAGAATGATGTTCAATTTTAAGTTTGCGTTAAATAAGGACATCTTCTTATGAGAAGAGTTTCAAGTCTTAAGTATTTAAAAGCACGTATTATATCTTATCTTTCAAAGTATATTGAATGGCACATTGCTAGTCGAATTTAAAAAATATTCTTGCTTTTAAAATTGACTTATATTTGTCTTTGATAGTTAAAATAATCAAAGTTAAAGAATGATGTTCAATTTTAAGTTTGCGTTAAATAAGGACATCTTCTTATGAGAAGAGTTTCAAGTCTTAAGTATTTAAAAGCACGTATTATATTTTATCTTTCAAGTATTTGAATGGCACATTGCTAGTCGAATTTAAAAAATATTCTTGCTTTTAAAATTGACTTATATTTGTCTTTGATAGTTAAAATAATCAAAGTTAAAGAATGATGTTCAATTTTAAGTTTGCGTTAAATAAGGACATCTTCTTATGAGAAGAGTTTCAAGTCTTAAGTATTTAAAAGCACGTATTATATCTTATCTTTCAAGTATTTGAATGGCACATTGCTAGTCGAATTTAAATAATATTCTTGCTTTTAAAATTGACTTATATTTGTCTTTGATAGTTAAAATGATCAAAGTTAATAATGGCTTTTGGTTTTGATATATTATTAATAGGGGTTTTGGGGTCATTCATAGACCACAAAACTTGCGCATTTTTATTTTTTCGTATTTTATGGTTTTAAACTTTATTGGTTTATAGAACTTTCAATTCTAAGCTTAACTCGGTGCTATAGACCTACTCCATGATATTTGGTTTTGGACTTATGAGTACCTTTATGTATGAAATTTCATAAAAATTTCAAAATTTTCAAAAAAATGCAAAAACCCCTTAAAACGGCTTTTTTCGCATTTTTTTATCATTTTTAAAAAATATTTTATATTTATAATTTACAACTAAATTTTCAAAATTATATGCAATATGCAAATATTTTGACTATAATTAACATAAATTGACTATGCCATCAACAGATTTGATTATAATTAACATAAATAGACTTTGGCTATAACTAACATTAATTTACTTTGGCCTCAGTATATTTGACTATAATTAACATAAATTGAGCTTAAATTTGACTATATTCATAATTAGACTTTGGTTTCTGCATATCTGACTATAATTGACATAAATTGACTTTGGCTTCTGCATATTTGACTATAATAAACATAATTAAACTTTGGTTTCTGTATATTTGACTATAATTAACCTAATTTGACTTTGTTTTAATTATATTTGAATATTATCTATATAAATTTTGTGTTTTATATCATAATTTCAATATATTTAACATAATTTGACTTTGTTTTTTACTTATCTAATATATAAACCATGATTTTACATTATATTACGACAATAAGACTTTTAATTATCACATCCTTATTTATATTACCAAAACCCAGAAACCCCTTTTCACAAAACTCTAATTATAACCCCAAATATGGTAAATAAACTATATTTAATTAACTTTATTGCTTTTTACTTCTTTATTATTATGGCTTAACTACTAAAGTGAATTAATATAAACAAAAAATATATGAAAAACTAGTTTAATATAATATTACCTTAATTTAAATTCTGTTTTTGCATTTTTTATGTATTATAATTTGAGGATAAAACTGATTTTCCAAATTATAGAATGTAAAGATAATATACGATTATATTTATAATATGTTTATATTAATC
>ARYC01011977.1:0-15524 GCA_000711775.1 Oxytricha trifallax | reverse complement strand
TCTTTATCATCTTCATCATTTTTAGCAGCCTCTAAAAAACTACTGTATATATACATATATATATATTCATGTCATACATCAAGTGATATAGCAAAATCCTTTAATATAGTCCTTTTAATTGCCTCTATATAACTCAATTATATTTAATTGATGGCAGTAAAGAATGTTAAATACAGGTGTTTTGTTTAAACTTTCATATCCTTTTTTGAGTCTTGAGTTTTTTTAACTGACAAATTTAACAGAAAAATATGATCTCTTAATTAGTGTATTTATCTCGAGCAATTGCAAGATCTATATTTACTATATAATCTTTATAGAATGGACAGCAAAGAATATGCCGATAGGCCGTTATCTTCACTGATTCCACCAATAGAGCGTGCTTTTGATTCTTAACTTTGTAATACATATTTTTCAATATTGCAGTATCTCTTGTACCAATACCTATATTTAGGGGTATTGAATGTAAATACTGCTTCATCAGCATGGATCAATTTAATAAGGTAGAATTTTTGAGAGTAGAGTAGTAAGTAATTTAAAATGTTAAAATAACTATACGATGCAAATGAATGGTTTATTATTAAAAAAATTATCATATCTAGTTATCAACCGAGACAATACCATCTCTGAGTTTGTGGTTGCGGGCGAAAATCTCAATCATGTAACCCCCAGCATAGGCTTTCAGCTAAAGCATACTATTCATCAGGTTTTTACGAGGCATTTCTTATTGGGGCTGCAACTACATTAGGAACCTTGTATCCATCTATTCTAATTTTGTAATTTCCTATGCCAAAGATGAAAGCCTTTTCAAAGGCATGTCTGGTTGCATGTCCATTTCCTGATCTAACCTAGCCATCTAAAGTTGTCTTTGTCCAAATAAACTCATCTACATACCTAAACAATAATTATTAAATAGGAATAAAAACTTAAGTATAACCTAGCTTTTTCATCTCATTGAGCACAATTTCTTATTTAGCATTGACTACCCAAATTATAACAAACCCATCTTTCTGAATCAAGTGAAATGGAATCTAAAAAATATGTTTACCACTGAGTAAATTATATGAAGGCTTAAACCCTTGTTTAGCATTGACATCAAAGTTATCCCAGGGGGGTCAATTATTATTACATCAAAAAGTCTTCCCCCAAATCTTATCTGGAATTTATGAATCTCTCTCCATAAGTAATGATGTTTAACATCGGCAATGATTGGTATTGATTTCTTATTTGTTAACTTTTGAATTATACTTAAGATCTTAATCTAATTTTCTGATAATTTTGGGTTTTCAATTTCATTTTCATTAAGTTTTTATTCTTGATTACTTTAATTATTATTTTACTTTTAAACTTGGAAACGAATCGATGACTGTTCAATAGTGATATCATCCTTGTCTAATTTAAGATTTTTCATTCCCTGGGTTATTTAGCTAATCGAATTGAATGAAAGGCATTTTTGCATATTTACATACTATTTTGGTTTAAGTCTAAAGTCATCTTAAATTACTGGAAATTTGAATTGCTATTTATTTTCTTTGATACTATTTTTGTCATCAACAACTTTTATGTAGGGGTTGTACATATCGCCAGGGATTATCTGGTTTAGAAGTTCAAGAATTTTCTAACTGTTATTTAATTAATCAAGATGGGATCTTATTTCAATTTATTTAGGTAATTTTGATACATTTCATTCATGTGGTGTTAGACTATTTCAATGCTTAGTTCATCCTCTTTTAACTTTTTTTAGATTTTCCTCATTAGATTATTGCTGAGATTTGCGATCATTCTTAAATTCTTCAAGTTAATCATCCAGATCCATTTTAACTAAATCTTCATTTTCATTTTCCACTTACTCAATTATTATCATTTATTGTTGATCAGCACCTCGTGAGCCCATAATGTCATTGATAAATTTCTTTGAAAACTCTTAATTGCATATTTCTTGGTAAATTTCTAGCTCCACATCTGTGATAAATGCAAAGTTTTGATAGTTTAGATTTGAATTTAATACTATAATTGCTATATTTTGAAAATTTTCTTTGATTTATCTCATTACTTCATTGTCCCGAATTGGATGATGTCAACTATCATGCCTGGATTTATTTTTGTATGCTAAAAATGCTTGCTTGTAGTTTTTATTCAAATGGCATTTAAGGCAAAGTTACTAAGTGAAGTTAAAAAAGCTTATTAGACTAATGAGTAAAGATTATTAAGTTTCCTAACTATCTAGAAATCTTAGTGACAAATCTCTATGAAGATACGATGAGTGATCTAGATGCTGCTCTTTAACTTTCATCAAAGTTTAAACTCTCTAATAATTTGTCATAGAAAAACCTCTTTTTTGTTTTCTTGGAATTGTAAACCTCAGTACTTGAATGAAACAATTTAACTAGCTCAAAAGATATTGTATGTCATATCTACTGATAAAAAAAGAAAGCATGCTATTCAAATCAGTGAAAATCGCTCTAGAAATAAAGAAACATCTATCTTATCAAGAAAGCTTAGAACATCAGCTTTATA
Organism: Oxytricha trifallax; assembly: GCA_000711775.1. Classification (NCBI taxonomy): domain Eukaryota; phylum Ciliophora; class Spirotrichea; order Sporadotrichida; family Oxytrichidae; genus Oxytricha; species Oxytricha trifallax. The sequence continues at coordinate 13,010 of ARYC01011977.1, read as the reverse complement.
GAAAAATCCGGCACTTCCATATATTTGGTGAATGAGTATAACCATTGGAACTGAGAGAGAAAGAGAGAAATTCTATAGTAGAGCATAAACTAAACAAGAGACTATTCAAATATAAATAAAAGCCAGATGAGATGGATATAGATTCTGAAGCAAGTTCAAAGAGTTAAAATATGAGATCTTGCAAAAAAAACAAGAGGAATAATAATTAGAGAGTATGATCTATTTAAGAGCTCATTTAATGTTTGATTTTATTTAAACATTTAAATCTAACTCTTTTATTTATAAACACAAGAATTTCCTTCTCATACACAAAACCTCTTCTTTATCATCTTCATCATTTTTAGCAGCCTCTAAAAAAACTACTGTATATATATATATATTCAAGTCATACATCAAGTGATATAGCAAAAATCCTTTAATATAGTCCTCTTTAATTGCCTCAATTATATGAATGAGGGCAGTAAAGAATTTAAAATACACGGTTTGTTTAAACTTTTTATCCTTCTTTGAGTCTTATTTTCTAGCTGACAAATTTAACGAAAAAATCTGATCTCTTAATCAGTGTATTTATCTCGAGTAATTGCAAGATCTATATTTACTATTTAATCTTTATAGAAAAAGCAGAAAAGAATATGCCGCTAAGCCATTATCTTCGCTGATTCCACCAAAAGAGCGTGCGTTTAAATCTTAACTTTGTAATACTTATTTTTCAATATTGCTGTTACTCTTGTACCAATACCTAGATTTAGGGGTGTTGAATGTAAATACTGCTTCATCAGCATGGATCAACTTAATAAGGTAGAATTTTTGAGAGTAGAGTAGTAAGTAATTTAAAATGCTAAAATAACTATACGATGCAAATGAATGGTTTATTATTAAAAAAATTATCATATCTAGTTATCAACCGAGACAATACCATCTCTGAGTTTGTGGTTGCGGGCGAAAATCTCAATCATGTAAACCCCAGGGCATAGGCTTTCAGCTAAAGCATACTATTCATCAGGTTTTTACGAGGCATTTCTTATTGGGGCTGCAACTACATTAGGAACCTTGTATCCATCTTTTCTAATTTTGTAATTTCCTATGCCAAAGATGAAAGCCTTTTCAAAGGCATGTCTGGTTGCATGCCCATTACCTGATCTAACCTAGCCATCTAAAGTTGTGTTTGTCCAAATAAACTCATCTACATACCTAAACAATAATTATTAAATAGGAATAAAAACTTACGTATAACCTAGCTTTTTCATCTCATTGAGCACAATTTCTTATTTAGCATTGACTACCCAAATTATAAAAAACCCATCTTTCTGAATCAAGTGAAATGGAATCTAAAAATATATTTATCACTGAGTAAATTATATGAAGGCTTAAACCCTTGTTTAGCATTGACATCAAAGTTATCCCAGGGGGGGTCAATTATTATTACATCAAAAAGTCTTCCCCCAAATCTTATCTGGAATTTATGAATCTCTCTCCATAAGTCATGATGTTTTACATCAGCAATGATTGGTATTGATTTCTTATTTGTTAACTTTTGAATTATACTTAAGATCTTAATCTAATTTTCTGATAATTTTGGGTTTTCAATTTCATTTTCATTAAGTTTTTATTCTTGATTACTTTAATTATTATTTTACTTTTAAACTTGGAAACGAATCGATGACTGTTCAAAAGTGATATCATCATTGTCTAATTTAAGATTTTTCATTCCTTGGGTTATTTTGCTAATCGAATTGAATGAAAGGCATTTTTGCATACTGATATAGTATTTTGGTTTAAGTCTAAAGTCATCTTAAATTACTGGAAATTTGAATTGCTATTTATTTTCTTTGATACTATTTTTGTCATCAACAACTTTTATGTAGGGGTTGTACATATCGCCAGGGATTATCTTGTTTAGAAGTTCAAGAATTTTCTAACTGTTATTTAATTTAATCAAGATAGGATCTTATTTCAATTTATTTAGGTAATTTTGATACATTTTATTCATGTGGTGTTAGACTATTTCAATGCTTAGTTCATCCTCTTTTAACTTTTTTAGATTTTCCTATTAGATTATTGCTGAGATTTGCGATCATTCTTAAATTCTTCAAGTTAATCATCCAGATCCATTTTAACTAAATCTTCATTTTCATTTTCCACTTACTCAATTATTATCATTTATTGTTGATCAGCACCTCGTGAGCCCATAATGTCATTGATAAATTTCTTTGAAAACTCTTAATTGCATATTTCTTGGTAAATTTCTAGCTCCACATCTGTGATAAATGCAAAGTTTTGATAGTTTAGATTTGAATTTAATACTATAATTGCTATATTTTGAAAATTTTCTTTGATTTATCTCATTACTTCATTGTCCCGAATTGGATGATGTCAACTATCATGCCTGGATTTATTTTTGTATGCTAAAAATGCTTGCTTGTAGTTTTTATTCAAATGGCATTTAAGGCAAAGAATTATTAAGTGAAGTGAAAAAAGCTTTTTAGGCTAATGATAAAGATGGTTAAGTTTCCTTACTATCTAGAAATCTTAGTGACAGACCTCTATGAAGATACGATGAGTGATCCAGATGCTGCTCTTTAACTTTCATCAAAGTTTAAACTCTCTAATAATTTGTCAGAGAAAAACTTCTTCTTTGTTTTCTTGGAATTGTAAACCTCAATACTTGATTGAAACAATTTAACTAGCTCAAAAGAAATCGTATGTCATATCTCATGATAAAAAAAGAAAGCATGCCATTCAAATCATTGAAAATCTCTCTACAAATCGAAGAAACATCTATCTTATCAAGAAAGCTTAGATCATCAGCTTTATAGAAAAATCTGGCACTTCCATATATTTGGTGAATGAGTGTAACCCCTTGAAACTGAGAGAGAAAGAGAGAAATTCTATAGTAGAGTATAAATTAAACAAGAGACTATTCAAATTTAAATAAAAGCCAGATGAGATGGATATAGATTCTGAAGCAAGTTCAAAGAGTTAAAATATGAGACCTTGCAAAAAACAAGAGGAATAAAAAATGAGAAGTATGATATATTTAAGAGCTCATTTAATGTTTGATTTTATTTAAACATTTAAATCTTACTCTTTTATTTATAAACACAACAATTTCCTTCTCATACAAACCTCTTCTTTATCATCTTCATCATTTTTAGCAGCCTCTAAAAAACTACTGTATATATACATATATATATATTCATGTCATACATCAAGTGATATAGCAAAATCCTTTAATATAGTCCTTTTAATTGCCTCTATATAACTCAATTATATTTAATTGATGGCAGTAAAGAATGTTAAATACAGGTGTTTTGTTTAAACTTTCATATCCTTTTTTGAGTCTTGAGTTTTTTTAACTGACAAATTTAACAGAAAAATATGATCTCTTAATTAGTGTATTTATCTCGAGCAATTGCAAGATCTATATTTACTATATAATCTTTATAGAATGGACAGCAAAGAATATGCCGATAGGCCGTTATCTTCACTGATTCCACCAATAGAGCGTGCTTTTGATTCTTAACTTTGTAATACATATTTTTCAATATTGCAGTATCTCTTGTACCAATACCTATATTTAGGGGTATTGAATGTAAATACTGCTTCATCAGCATGGATCAATTTAATAAGGTAGAATTTTTGAGAGTAGAGTAGTAAGTAATTTAAAATGTTAAAATAACTATACGATGCAAATGAATGGTTTATTATTAAAAAAATTATCATATCTAGTTATCAACCGAGACAATACCATCTCTGAGTTTGTGGTTGCGGGCGAAAATCTCAATCATGTAAAAACCCCCAGGCATAGGCTTTCAGCTAAAGCATACTATTCATCAGGTTTTTACGAGGCATTTCTTATTGGGGCTGCAACTACATTAGGAACCTTGTATCCATCTATTCTAATTTTGTAATTTCCTATGCCAAAGATGAAAGCCTTTTCAAAGGCATGTCTGGTTGCATGTCCATTTCCTGATCTAACCTAGCCATCTAAAGTTGTCTTTGTCCAAATAAACTCATCTACATACCTAAACAATAATTATTAAATAGGAATAAAAACTTAAGTATAACCTAGCTTTTCATCTCATTGAGCACAATTTCTTATTTAGCATTGACTACCCAAATTATAACAAACCCATCTTTCTGAATCAAGTGAAATGGAATCTAAAAAATATGTTTACCACTGAGTAAATTATATGAAGGCTTAAACCCTTGTTTAGCATTGACATCAAAGTTATCCCAGGGGGGTCAATTATTATTACATCAAAAAGTCTTCCCCCAAATCTTATCTGGAATTTATGAATCTCTCTCCATAAGTAATGATGTTTAACATCGGCAATGATTGGTATTGATTTCTTATTTGTTAACTTTTGAATTATACTTAAGATCTTAATCTAATTTTCTGATAATTTTGGGTTTTCAATTTCATTTTCATTAAGTTTTTATTCTTGATTACTTTAATTATTATTTTACTTTTAAACTTGGAAACGAATCGATGACTGTTCAATAGTGATATCATCCTTGTCTAATTTAAGATTTTTCATTCCCTGGGTTATTTAGCTAATCGAATTGAATGAAAGGCATTTTTGCATATTTACATACTATTTTGGTTTAAGTCTAAAGTCATCTTAAATTACTGGAAATTTGAATTGCTATTTATTTTCTTTGATACTATTTTTGTCATCAACAACTTTTATGTAGGGGTTGTACATATCGCCAGGATTATCTGTTTTTGAAGTTCAAGAATTTTATAACTGTTATTAAATTTAATCAAGATGGGATCTTATTTCAATTTATTTAGGTAATTTTGATACATTTCATTCATGTGGTGTTGGGCTATTTCAATGCTTAGTTCATCCTCTTTTAACTTTTTTAGATTTCTCATTAGATTATTGCTGAGATTTGCGATCATTCTTAAATTCTTCAAGTTAATCATCCAGATCCATTTTAACTAAATCTTCATTTTCATTTTCCACTTACTCAATTATTATCATTTATTGTTGATCAGCACCTCGTGAGCCCATAATGTCATTGATAAATTTCTTTGAAAACTCTTAATTGCATATTTCTTGGTAAATTTCTAGCTCCACATCTGTGATAAATGCAAAGTTTTGATAGTTTAGATTTGAATTTAATACTATAATTGCTATATTTTGAAAATTTTCTTTGATTTATCTCATTACTTCATTGTCCCGAATTGGATGATGTCAACTATCATGCCTGGATTTATTTTTGTATGCTAAAAATGCTTGCTTGTAGTTTTTATTCAAATGGCATTAAGCGCCCAAAAAGTTACTAAGTGAAGTGAAAAAAGCTTTTTAGGCTAATGATAAAGATGGTTAAGTTTCCTTACTATCTAGAAATCTTAGTGACAGACCTCTATGAAGATACGATGAGTGATCCAGATGCTGCTCTTTAACTTTCATCAAAGTTTAAACTCTCTAATAATTTGTCAGAGAAAAACTTCTTCTTTGTTTTCTTGGAATTGTAAACCTCAATACTTGATTGAAACAATTTAACTAGCTCAAAAGAAATCGTATGTCATATCTCATGATAAAAAAAGAAAGCATGCCATTCAAATCATTGAAAATCTCTCTACAAATCGAAGAAACATCTATCTTATCAAGAAAGCTTAGATCATCAGCTTTATAGAAAAATCTGGCACTTCCATATATTTGGTGAATGAGTGTAACCCCTTGAAACTGAGAGAGAAAGAGAGAAATTCTATAGTAGAGTATAAATTAAACAAGAGACTATTCAAATTTAAATAAAAGCCAGATGAGATGGATATAGATTCTGAAGCAAGTTCAAAGAGTTAAAATATGAGACCTTGCAAAAAACAAGAGGAATAAAAAATGAGAAGTATGATATATTTAAGAGCTCATTTAATGTTTGATTTTATTTAAACATTTAAATCTTACTCTTTTATTTATAAACACAACAATTTCCTTCTCATACAAACCTCTTCTTTATCATCTTCATCATTTTTAGCAGCCTCTAAAAAACTACTGTATATATACATATATATATATTCATGTCATACATCAAGTGATATAGCAAAATCCTTTAATATAGTCCTTTTAATTGCCTCTATATAACTCAATTATATTTAATTGATGGCAGTAAAGAATGTTAAATACAGGTGTTTTGTTTAAACTTTCATATCCTTTTTTGAGTCTTGAGTTTTTTTAACTGACAAATTTAACAGAAAAATATGATCTCTTAATTAGTGTATTTATCTCGAGCAATTGCAAGATCTATATTTACTATATAATCTTTATAGAATGGACAGCAAAGAATATGCCGATAGGCCGTTATCTTCACTGATTCCACCAATAGAGCGTGCTTTTGATTCTTAACTTTGTAATACATATTTTTCAATATTGCAGTATCTCTTGTACCAATACCTATATTTAGGGGTATTGAATGTAAATACTGCTTCATCAGCATGGATCAACTTAATAAGGTAGAATTTTTGAGAGTAGAGTAGTAAGTAATTTAAAATGCTAAAATAACTATAGGATGCAAATGAATGATTTATTATTTAAAAAAATATCATATCTAGTTACCAACCGAGACAATACCATCTCTGAGGTTGTGGTTGCGGGCGAAAATCTTAATCATGAAACCCCCAGGGCATAGGCATTCAGCTAAAGCATACTATTCATCAGGTTTTTACGAGGCATTTCTTATTGGGGCTGCAACTACATTAGGAACCTTGTATCCATCTTTTCTAATTTTGTAATTTCCTATGCCAAAGATGAAAGCCTTTTCAAAGCCATGTCTGGTTGCATGCCCATTTCCTGATCTAACCTAGACATCTAAAGTTGTCTTTGTCCAAATAAACTCATCTACATACCTAAACAATAATTATTAAATAGGAATAAAAAATTACGTATAACCTAGCTTTTTCATCTCATTGAGCACAATTTCTTATTTAGCATTGACTACCCAAATTATAACAAACCCATCTTTCTGAATCAAGTGAAATGGAATCTAAAAAAATATGTTTATCACTGAGTAAATTATATGAAGGCTTAAACCCTTGTTTAGCATTGACATCAAAGTTATCCCAGGGGGGTCTATTATTATTACATCAAAAAGTCTTCCCCCAAATCTTATCTGGAATTTATGAATCTCTCTCCATAAGTCATGATGTTTTACATCGGCAATGATTGGTATTGATTTCTTATTTGTTAAATTTTGAATTATACTTAAGATCTTAATCTAATTTTCTGATAATTTTGGGTTTTCAATTTCATTTTCATTAAGATTTTATTCTTGATACCTTTAATTATTATTTTACTTTAAAACTTGGAAATGAATCGATGACTGTTCAAAAGTGATATCATCCTTGTCTAATTTAAGATTTTTCATTCCCTGGGTTATTTAGCTAATCGAATTGAATGAAAGGCATTTTTGCATATTTACAAAGTTTTTTGGTATAAGTCTAAAGTCATCTTAAATTACTGGAAATTTGAATTGCTATTTATTTTCTTTGATACTATTTTTGTCATCAACAACTTTTATGTAGGGGTTGTACATATCGCCAGGGATTATCTGTTTTTGAAGTTCAAGAATTTTCTAACTGTTATTAATTTTAATCAAGATGGGATCTTATTTCAATTTATTTAGGTAATTTTGATACATTTCATTCATGTGGTGTTAGACTTATTAAATGCTTAGTTCATCCTCTTTTAACTTTTTTAGATTTTCCCACTAGATTATTGCTGAGATTTGCGATCATTCTTAAATTCTTCAAGTTAATCATCCAGATCCATTTTAACTAAATCTTCATTTTCATTTTCCACTTACTCAATTATTATCATTTATTGTTGATCAGCACCTCGTGAGTCCATAATGTCATTGATAAATTTCTTTGGAAACTCTTAATTGCATATTTCTTGGTAAATTTCTAGCTCTTATAATTTAGATTTGAATTTAATACTATAATTGCTCTATTTTGAAAATTTTCTTTGATTTATCTCATACTTCATTGTCCTGATTTGGATGGTGTCAACTATCATGCCTGGATTTATTTTTGTATGCTAAAAATGCTTGCTTGTAGTTTTTATTCAAATGGCATTTAAGTCAAAGTATTTTAGCTGAATGAAGGGTATTTTTTTTTCTTCCATTTTCTTCTTAGATCATTTTGTTCTTGAGTTATAATATTTTCCTAAATAATTTTTTTTTTTTTAGACTTTCCAATCGTGTCATTTAAAGCTGTTCGTTAATAGTCCATGGAATTAAACATTCAATTTTCTCACTATGTCGATTATGCCAGCTGTTGAATTCAAATTATCTTACTATAGTTATTTTTAAGTTTTTATTCCGAGATTTTAGTGTTTGATTAGTTTATTTGCTTTGATTCTTAATTAATCAATATTCTAAGACGTTTTTTATTAATTAAAAGTTCTGTTTTTTCTTTCATTGAAACTAGGAAGGTTATTGCTTCGTAATATGAGAAACAACTTATAGAAATAGCCTGAATTCTTGGAACAGATTACTAAAAGCCAGAACCTCGTAAAAAAGAGCAGATAATATTGCCATTGCTCTTCTTGTTATGAAGATATTGATTCAAGCGCTACTTTGGATTTTCTAATTGATATCACATTAGGGATATGTTTGGACATTATAGTGCTGGGCTTTTAATTTGCCTGATTTAAGTTTGATGCTCTTGGTCACGATTTGATAGAGTGCAAATAAAATGCGCTAAACTACTCTTAAAGGGTTTTGAGAATCCCGTTTCAAGCCTTTTATTTAAGTTTAATAGCCGAAGATATGAAGTGAGTTGAACGTGGTAAGCTTATTTAACTCTGAATTAACTCTCAAAGCACAAAAGTTCATAGAACTATGCAATCATTAGGAGAATGAGACTGGGCAGTTTTCATTGTTGAGACTTGTCAAGATTTGAGAAAATGCTTATTAACAATTTCCCTTATAAAGAAGCTCATGCAATCTTTAAAGAAGTAAATAAGATTAACTTTCTCTTCTATCTATCTGAATTGTTAGTAGAGACTATTTTTTATCATGAAACAGCATATAAAGATACTCCCAAAGAGCTTTAGTTTAGAATGGAGTTTGAAGTTAAGAAGTGATTGACCTAGGTTATTTTTAAATTACGGGATCTCATTGCAAATTCTCTGATGAGTTGGATAGCCAATAAAATTCATATCCATGTGAATTGCTATTAGGCAAATCTTTCTAAGTGAATACATTGTATCATGTATAGAAGTTTTTATTATTCAAAACCTCCGAAACCTCCGGGACCTACGAGACCTCCGGAACCGCCGAGACCTAACGGAACTCCTGAACGCCCGAGTAACAACTCGAGCGCCGAGACCTCGAACTCATCAGTTTTATGCCTTCCAATCCTAGTAATATATATTTCTATAAATAATATAGAAAATTTACCTTTTCTCTCGAGAAGATTGTGAGTTTAATTCATTTGACTTCAAGGTCCATTCCATCTTGAGTACTCAATAGTCATTTTAAATTCTTCCACTTTTCATTATTTTATCTAATAGGGTCCATTATAAAACTCTGCTACTAGACAATCTTAAGTTTAAGGCAAATTATTGTCAATAATAGAAATAGAAGAGAAAGTTAATTCATTTTCTAATCAATGTATGATTTTATCCTTTGACAGTAGGTATTTTTAAATTTCGATCATCTACAAAGGTCCAATACTTCTTACTTTTCTTGACTTTGATGGAAATTTATCAACATAGGTTCAAATCTTATCTTATCAATTCGTGTTTGATTTCTAGCTTACGATATATCACCTAAGTATATATTCCTAAAATTCGCATACTGCAAGTTTAATCAAAAACGTAAGGAAACCTGCTAAAAAATAGTTTAGCACACCATTAATAGTTATATTTATGAAGAATTTGTGATAGTTCTTTTAATTGCACGTGAACTTAGGGTTCTCTTTAATTTGCTGTTAAGTTAATTTGTGAAAGTTCATCTTACATCGATTTCATGGCTTGTTGTAAATTTCCCTTTTTAATGAACGCAAATAATTTCTCTACTGGAGCAAGGCCAAATTAGTTTGGCCCTAAAAATAATGTTGATATTTTCAGCATTTTAAGCTTTTCTGTCAGGTAACTACTCCTATGATAGGAAACATTGTCAAGCATAAGTACATGATTTTCACGCCAGTTATGATTAAACCTTTCCAGAGCTTATATGAGTTGAAGAATAAAGAAATAGACTCCTACGCTATTGTTCTTCCCTTTAAAGAGTTGAAAGTACACCCTCATCACTGCAAAGGGCTGCAATAAGGCCTATCTGCTGATATCTTTTTGAATCCGTGCAAAACAATTATTGAAACTTCGGTCCCCAAGCCTTCTCATTTTGTTTGCTAAATTATATAGAACTCTGATCAATATAAACAAGAATTTTCCCCTAGCTAAGCAGTCTAACGTAGTGAACTGCAGCATGTGCTCGCTGCTTTATACAATCAGATGCTATCGATCTTTAGCTTAGGTAAGAAACCTTTTTTGGGAGCATATTTAAAGCTTTTCACAAGAATTTTCATATTTGCTACGTCTTAAATTTGACGTTCATTTTGTCCTTGAGATAGTCTTGAATTGAGCTTGGCTTAATCAATATATTCCCATTTTTGATAAATTTCATGATGAGTTTCTGAGCTACCAAGTTCAACCCAAATCTCTTTTTGTTTTCATGGCTTTCATGCTTTTATAAATCATTCAAAGTCAAATTTTTTTGATAGTCCTAGCTTAACCAATTGATATCTTATACTAGCTTTTTAAGGCATTCAATGTCATCTTGTTCTGTCTCACCATCAAACAGACTCTTTCCAAATAAGACCAAGAATTAAACCTCAATTTATTTTTTTCAAGGCCAGAGGGAAATGTGTTTAAAACTTAGAGTTGTCATAATCAGCCAGCCCACTATTTTGAGAAATTTGCTTGCCTTAACTTTATATGAACCGTCTAATCAAAGATGACATCTTAATGTTTAATCCATTTCCAGTCATTTGAACAAATTCATTGATTTGAGCTATTCCTGGAAACTTTTTCCAAAGCTCTCCAATAGATCTTGCCATCTCTTTGATGAGACTTTGATTGAATTCTTATCCATCCTTGATTATAAAAGCTGAATCGAGGGCATCAAATCTGGGATCAAAGATTTGAAAGTTGAATTCCCTCTAATCCAGAAACTCTTACTAAGCTTTTTCTAATTAATTTAAAGTTTGAGAATCGAGATTGAAACAGCTCAAATCCAATAACCTATGCTCTTAAGAATCTATGAAAGTGCAGTATGTAAGCTTATAATCTATAGAGACTTAAATATCCCCAGTTTCAAGAGCTGATTCATTAAAATTGTCTTCTTGGTTTATATGACCTCCAAGATAATCCCTAAGATCACTCTATCTTAGTTTCTCCATATTTAGTATGAATTAACTTTTATTATTAATTAAAAGTATTAAACATAAAATGATTATTTTATAAATAATTCCATTTACGGAAAAACTATTTCTTTCACGGCGAAGATGATTTACTTCTTAGCACAAGAATTATATCTAAAACAATTTTACTTCAACCTTCATGTAATTAAAACCCCATTTGTCAATTAAGAACGAAGATTAGGAGATAAGAACAATTAAATTAAAATATAATTATTATTGGCGCAAATTAATTAACTTTTGGTTAATTATTAAAACCATTGGCTCGATTAATTGTCTCTATAAAATAAACCAATCAGGGTGTGTAAATTTCTTTTTAGCCTAATTATATTTAATTTCAGCCAATAATAATTATATTTTAATTTAATTGTTCTTATCTCCTAATCTTCGTTCTTAATTGACAAATGGGGTTTTATATTATAAATTTATTATTAAATAGGGAGGCATTCACCTTAACCATGAACTCATTAGTAAATGTTCATTAGCTCAGAGAGAAGATTGGGATCAAGAAGGAGTTCTACGACTTCCTAGTCCAAGAGTGTGGGGCTTACATTCCCAAGCTCTAATGCACAAACGTGTACTTCCTTCGGTCTATAATTAATGGAGAAAAAGAGGTAAACATCTAATTTTTAATAATCAGTTAGCATTTGAAAAGGACAGATGTTATTGTCGCTGCCGTGCCACAGATTGAAGGCTTGATAGTAGAGGACTTCCTAGAATATGCTTCAACAAAGTCCTCAATTATGAGATACCTACCCGATTAGAGCGACTAGCTCCATCTCGATAAGAGGTGGATATGTGACATTTTAATGTCACTAGACAAGGATTGGGTAAATTAGAAGGTAACTGATGCAAAGAGAAATAGAAGAGCAAAACAAGATCAAACCTAAGGATTACTAGTTTCAATGAGGCCTGAATTTGCTAAGGCATTGGAAGAATCGTTGAGTTTTAGTGGTAAAAATTATGTTTTTAACAAATATTATTAGTACACAAAGAGAGATCAGCTTACTTAATGAAGCCAACTGCATCAAGAAAAAGAAGGGCTAAAGAAATCGAAGAAGTCAAGCAGGAGGAGTAAAATTTGAGTGAGAGTAAATAAAGATATCTGGAAGTTAATAAAAGAATGCGAAATGATTTTGACCAGATGAACAATGAGCTTCAAGACTTAGGCCAGTATAAGAACTTGGTCATCCAATTAATGGGTGCTGGGATCATTGATGAGGACGGAAACCCCTTAGCAAATAGCCAAAATAATAGTTCCAGAATGCTCTGAAAATAAACTTGTGGTTTGATTAATGAATAAGAACTTAACTTTTATTTAAAATTTTGAAAAATAATCATCTTTCAGGGTTGATTGTTAACAATCATTGATCATAAACATAAATTCATTCTTCAACTAGGATTCTTAAGAATCAGCGATTTTCATAAAATATGCGAATCAGTCTGCAACTTGTGATTTTAGGAACCATCTTACGATGCGATAGGACTTTGCTAGAGAAGCCATGTCTCCATGTCCGGGTTAGAATTTTAGGTTTCAGATTCGCTGCTTATCTCAAGTTCATTAGGTTGATCATTATAG